>JAULBM010061137.1:0-20045 GCA_032357055.1 Geukensia granosissima | reverse complement strand
GTGAATTTATACATCCCCAACAATCAGGGACGCCTCTTTTAGAGGACTAGTGCCTCCAGGACGGAGATAACTGGTGCCTATTCTTTACCCGGCACAACCTTCGAGAAGGGGTGTTTCCAGTATTTATACATCCCGCTCAAACTAACGGATGCCCCTTTAGCAAGGGTTCAACCTACAGGCGGAGAAACCGAACGATCCTATTTCTATACCCCGGCAGCCTTCGGGGGTATTGTCTTAAGGAGATAAAGTAATGTTTATAAAAACAAAGACAATTCTATTGAAACATTTGAAGACCATTAAAAAGAGATACTAGTGTTAATAGACTTTGAAATATGGAGGCTGTACAAGACTTTTTCTTGAATCATAGTTTTATGGTATCCTTGCTGTATTAATAATAACTTAACAATTTCACTCCTTAAATAATAACATTCGTTCATTATCAATGTACCATATCGTAAAATGAACCTTTATTGGAATTTTAAAAAAAACAATATCATCAACAAATTTTTATTTCAGTTGACAATAGTCAGTTCCATAAAAAATCAATATTAAAAAGGATTTTACAAGCAAAAATAACTTATAATAAATTCCTCGTGCATGTCGTAAAATGCTGTACATTAAAGTAAGAATATTCAATGTCCTCCCTTTTTCTATGTTATTTAAAGGAAATCAACAATTTTTAGAACATATTAATTCGTGTAAGATATTTCTTAGAAGGATTAGTTTTGCCACGCCGCATAGGATTAAGCCTGGAGATTTGATATTCATTTCCATTTGAATAATTTTCTGTCTATCCCTACACAGCACTGCTAATAAATGTCAAAACCATTCATGGAGAATACTTCATATGGTAATTCCTCTCTAATATGAAATAATTGAAGAAAATGTTAAAAGCATTAAAACGAGAAACCAAAGACATTTCGATGCACCAGATCCCAAATACTTTACTCGTCATCCATTCCGATGCACCAGATCCCAAATACTTTACTTGTCATCACTTCCGATGCACCATATCCTAAATACTTCACTCGTCATCCATTCCGGTGCACCAGATCTTAAATACTTTACTTGAAATCCCTTCCGGAACACCAGATTCTACAGCCCTTCTAGAGCACCAGATCCTAAATATTTTACTTGATCATCACCTCCGGAGCACTAGAGCACCAGATACTAGTAGTACAATCTTTACTTGTCACCAATTATGATGTACTAAATCGTAAATACTTTATCATCCTTTCCGGAGTGCCAGAAATTGATTTGACATTGACTTTTTTAACAGTTTGATTGTACAGCTTTTGGTCCTGTTACTTGAACTAATTTTTTTGGTAGTGTTTCAAGAGCTGGTTATTATTTTTTTTTTTTCGTTTTGCTTGAACTTGTTTGTCTTTTCTCTTGAACTGGTTATTTTGTCACGTAGATTGAAACGGTCATCTAATTGGTCGTTTTGCTTGAACTGATTATTTTGTTCGTAATGCTTGAACTTGTTTTTTTTATCGAGTTGCTTTTACTAATTATTTTGGACTTGTTCTTTCATTTCTATTTGCATAAATTAAACAACGAGGTATTTTACCATCAATAAGTGTAGATAATAAATCTTGTCTCAAGGCACCCTTTCTGAATGATTGATACATTGATTAACCTTAAATTGGTAAAGCTAGCAAACAATTTTCCATCCTTAAACTTGTTATGTTGATCGTGTTACTTGAACTTCTTATTTTTGTCGTTTTGCTTTAGCTGGTTATTTTTGTCATTTTGCTGGAACTGATTATTCCCTTCGTAATGCTTGAATTTTTTTGGTCACATTGCTTTAACTGCATAATTTGGTCGTTTTGCTTGAACTGATCTCGAAAACGTTTTTATTTTTTATTTCTATTATTATTATTATTATTATTTTTTTTTTTGGTCGCGTTGCTTTAACTGATGATTTTGGTCGTGTTGATTAAACGGATTATTTTGGTCGTGAATTTTGTCGTGTTGCTTGAACGGATTAGATTGGTCGTGTAGCCAGAGCAAGTTATTTGGTTGCAATCAAATTATTTTGAACTTGATATTTTGGTCGTGTTGCATGAACTGATTAGTTTGATAACTTGTTCTCGTCTGAATATGCAAGAAAAATTTGCCGCTGGGTGTTAAGCAGCAGTCAATCAATCAATCAATCAATGAACTGATCATTTTGCATTTGTTCCTCTATTCTTGTTCGCATTGAACGACGAGGTCGATAAGTGTTTACAATAACCCTTGTCTCAAGCAGCCTTTACTAAACTGTTGATATAAAGATTAGTTTTGCATTTATAGTCTTAAGTTGCTTAAGCTAGCAAACAATTTTATCAGTCCCTTATTGTACAGAAAGACATGTATAATTTATATCATTTCATTTCTTTATTCAGATCGATGTTGTCAGGTAGAGCTACAATTATAATCATTCAAAGCAAAATTATGAATAGGTTAATCAATAACCACGTTAGAAACATTGATTGTGCTACTTTTTAATTACAAGTGGATTCTCTATTATATGTTCAAAAGGTAGGAATTTTTTACATTTTGAGTTGAATTTGAATTGGGCACCTGATCATGATGTGCAAACACGGTCAAGTTGAAAAATCTATGAACAAAACCTCCAAGATGTTAATTGAAAGTGCTGAATGAAGTTTCCTTAGTTTAAGATTATGATACGGTTTTAATGCTTCTGAACTGCAGATGAACTATTGCAGCTAGCCTATTATAGCTATGAAAATGAAAAGATAAGTGGTAATAACGCACTCCAAGCACAAGAAACAGGGGGATTTTAAAATCTAAAGGTCTTCAAAAAAAGTGTGAAATACCAATCAATGTGAACATTTCTAAATCACCTCCAATAAATAAAACGTTTAAACGTAAAAAGATATTGCTAACATGAATATTGCCAAAAATAAACACGTAACAAAACATTTAATACAAAGACAAACCTATGACCACAATCCCTGACTTGGGACAAACATGCGAGACATATGGTGAGTTAAACTAGTTTAGAGGAATCCCAGCCCTCCCGAAACGAGTGGTCAAAGAAAAAAATCAAAGATTCTTTGTCTGTTTGCAATTTTTTTTTACAACAACAGAAAAATTACTTAAAACGTGAAGGAAAATCGTCAGGCAACAAGTCATTCAAAATGAATACCAAACTGAAAATAATCACTATAGCGCGTTGTTGAGTACACTTTTGCATATAATATAACAGTCAGCTTTTCTTTAATATTATATAAAGAATTCCACTAAACTGGTTTAACCCCGCCCACATACTTAATGTGCCTGTCCCAAGCCAGGAACCTGTTGTCCAACTGTTAATTGTCGTTGTCTTATTAGTCATTTATTGTTATTGGTTTTTTTTTCAAAATTTAGATTGTCGTTTTTCATGAATAGTTTTACAGCTTCCGTTATGGTATAAAATCGGGTTCATTATGAATGGCTGTCTCGTGGACAATCATGGCAGATCTTTAATGTTTATAAGTTTTTGAATATAAACTTTCAGGTAAAAACAATGACTTCCATTTGTTTTTCTTGGTTTTACTGGAATGACTTACTCAAAATCTATCCATGAAATAAGTTTTTTCCAAGGGCTGAGATAACAGAGGGAAGTAAAAAAATAATGAATAAGTAGACATTTAAACATTTCAGTCCTGGACCATAATTCACCTGGAATAAACATGCATGACATTAGTATAATTAGTTCATATTGGAGAATTTACACAGATAAAGATAGGTTGTCCTATTGTGCAGAAAACTCAAAATCTAAGTATTTTCTTGTGTTTTATTCAGTTATTTAGATTTTCTGTTTTCTAATGAAAAAGTATGCATTTTAGTTCAGTTCTTCCTTGTTTCTTAAAGAAAAGTCCAACTTAAATGTGATCAATTCAGTTTTGATCTAATCAGAAAAGAAATTCCCTAACGATTGAATTTGAACAGTATGTTAGTTATTTTATCACTTTCTATCACTTTTTAAAAAATGTTAGCTTTATAAAAAAAGGGAATAAAGAGAAAGACTTATGATATAGAGATAATGATAAGCTTTGGACCACATTTAGCAACTTCATTCATCATGTCAATATTTTTTTCTACATATATATTTATTACCAAATTATGTGACCCCACTATATGTTTCTAAATATATTCAAGAAATCTCGTTACGAATTATTATCTTTTCTACCGAACTCGTATTTATTACAAGTAAAAACCTTGTCCCTGACGCGTCTAAAGTGTTATGGTGATGCTTAAGAAAAAAAGGTGAGAAAAGGTTTTTTAAATATTAATTAGTATGAAAATGGAAAGTTATGGGATAAATGTCAGAGAGACTGCACTCCAACCACGAGAAAAATAGAGAAATTTACCAATTGGAGTAAAAATATTATGAAAAATTTATTGTATTTGTAGCAGGGATGACAGAACAGTCCACCGAACTTGTTTCCACATACTCGGAATCAGAAAACATCAACAAAATGCAGAAGGAACCTAACAACGAACAAGCCAAAAACCAACCACAACAAGTAGAAACAAGAGATGAAAAAATTGTTACGTTGGATCAAATTCAAAATGACCTACAGAGAGACCAACAGGAAAATGATCTTCAAAAAGAACCATCAAATGTAAGAAAACCAACACCGGAATTAACAACCAAAGAAAAAATGGTGAAAGAACTAGAAAAAATGAAGAGAGCTGATGATCTTCGTGAGGAATGGAGGGTTTATGAGTATAAAAAATTATACCGAAAACACAAAGAAGAACTAGAAAGACAAAAACTTTCTAAAGGAATTGAACTTAATCCTGGTGTGAATGAGTCTAAACAGGCCATTAAGACAATAACGGACGAGGAAGAGTTTTTTGCTTTGAAAAAACAGCGTCGGCAGTTTCGTGAAGAATCAGCTTTAATACGTAGAAAACTGGAAGAAAAAATGGGACTTCTTGTGCGACGGGATAATCCAGACTTGAAACAAATGGTTGAAACGTTTATTTATAATCCAGAGGATAATTCTTCTATACCATCACATATACTTAAAGTTCTATCTTGGTCGGAAATTGAAGATCTAAAGAATGCATTTGATTTGTTTGACATAAAGGGAAAAGGGTTTGTATACAATCATAAATATTAGTTAAATCAGATTCGAATATTTTTTTTATATCCGAAATAATGTGATTCCATAATAATGAAGAGTATTTATAAACTGTAGTTGGATATAAACTGAAAAAACTGTTGACCTACAGAGACCTGTCGCTGATATGTTAATACCTTTTTCCCCCAAGGACAAAAAAGCCCATGAGACCAACTGAATGGCATGACATCGTCTCCTCATTCAGAATCCATGATAATTTATCGTGCTACCTTTGCATATCAAACTTCTCAAACAGAAACTCAATGTATAAAAGCCTTCCAAATATGCCAATGGCAAGTTTAATACCCTTAAGGTTATAATTTGCCAAAAACATGACCAATAATTCATTTTTTTTATATTTACCATTTTTCTTGTTCGTCTTCGTCAACAGTCTTTAAAGCAAATGAAAACTGGCTAAACAAGGTGTGATTGTTATCTTTTTTTCTAATTTAACTCATTTACTGTATTCATCTATAGTGATGCATGCAAAAATAATTTATTTGTCTAATTTGCAGTTACATCACCTCTAAAGACGTCAAAAGAATCGCTAAAATGCTGGGTTTTAGGGCAACAAAAATCGTCTTTGATGGAATGATAAGTATGGCTTTAGACATGTTAGAAAAGTTTTTTTTAAATGGCATGTTAAAGCTGATATGTTACTTATAAATTTATGTTATAATTAGCAACTGATAGTAATTATTTGTTTTTCTGGCAGCAACATTGTTGCTGGTCTGCAGCAGATGTACACAACTAAACTACATGTACAACTTCTTAATTATTCACTATAATACCGTTGAGAATGCTCTTGTATAGTGTGTAGCAAGTGTGAAAACAAAATAAAACCAAATGCATGAAATATATTTAGTGATAACGATTTTGAGGTCTTGTGTTATTGAGTGTTGGATGGCCGTGTACTCTCTCCATTTGTAACTTGTCACTATTAAAATGTGAGTGAATTCTTGATTCAGCGGTGGGTCACTCGATCAAAACGTCTGTGATAAGGTTTGTCATTTAAAATTGACAAAATGAACTCCGGTCAAATTGGCCGATAAAAAGAGATGACCATATTTTTGAAGGTGGAACAATTCTCAATCAAAGAAATCTAAGGCATATGATGCAAGAAATTCAATACATGAAGTAATACACACTTTTATTTTTTCAGGTGAGTTGGCTGGTCCAGACAAAGACAGGGTCACTTTCATAAACTTCCTGGAATTTATTATAAAGAGTCAAGGCGAAGGTCCTGATCCTTATGATGAAATAGTTCAGGTAATATTCGACACGCTCATTAAAGGGGAGAACGGATTTGGATTTAATGTACACCACAGACTGAATCATTTAATACCAGCATAATCCAAAATGGAACCAAACTCCGGTTTTGTTGCAGTATTTGAATAGAAAGTCACTGTCAGTCCTTCATCAATTCGCCTAAAGCTCACACTTAAATGCAATACCAAGACGACCCAGGTCTGTGTGCGAAAACGTAATAGAGGATATCTTTGTTGTGATTACTTTGTTGTCTTCATTTTAAACAAGGTTACATGTTGTCCATATTTTCTCTCTTTACAATCAAACTGGATGTTTTCTGATTGATGTCGTAATTTAAGAGAACCAGGTAAAACATCAATTGTGTTTTGATTCTGAACTAGTATTTCATCGAGGTCGGTACATGGTGTTATCTCTTGTATTTGCTAATGGTCTGTGTACTGTGTGTTGACTCCAAGTACATCTCATATTTCTATAAATTCAGCTATCTATATTGGTCAAGTTATGTTTGTTTCAGTCCACCTTCCAATTCTTATCGATTGAAATATTTTTGGAACTTTATCTATGTTCTTTAAAACCTCCATGATTTGTTTAACATCTCGAAATCAGCATGCTGGTAAAAGTTTTGAACACGATATAAATTATTTAATTTTCAGACGCATCGAACCAAATGTTTTGTAAACTTTTCTAAACAGGACAGAATGTGTGTTTCTCCCTTCATTAGCTAGCTATGCGTGCAGTCGGGTTATTATTTCCAGGGATTTAGAAACAATATCATTTTGAATGACGGAGAATAACTACTTTATCCGAGTAACACTTTTCACATATGAACAGCACATCCAAATTGTAATTTTTATCCTAGAAATCAAAGAGATTATAGACTCAACAAAATCCGCTTCATACCTAAATTTATTCCTCGAAATTGACCAAGAGGGAAAAATTGTTTCTAAGATTTTCGTTAAACGGGATGACTTCAACCTTCTTATTGTAAACTTCCTATATTCCTGTTTCCCTTGCCTATGGGTTTTATGTTTCGCAGTTAATTCGATACTCTCGTGTCTGTTCTAAGAATCAGGACTTTCTGAAAAGAATACTGCTGTTGTCGGATAATTTACTTCATCCTTATCAAGGTTGAAATCGTCCTTTTTTAATTCTGTGGTCGCCATCATGAATTTGTTGATCCATATAGTATCAGCTTATCTCAACTAGTTATGGACCTGTTACCGGTAATTCAACAATAAGTTGACCTCTTCTCGGATTGACGTTAACCTGGATTAGAATTAAAAGATTCCCCTACGGGAACTGTGCGCAGGACAGGGGATGCTTTCCCTTCCGGAGCACCCGATCTCACTATGTTTTGTAAAGGAGTTCGTGGATTCCAAGTCTTTGTTTTATTGTTTTCGTTTTATCTTTTAGTTTATTTCAAATTTGTCTTTTCTCTTAGAACTATGTACTTTTGGTCTCTCACACGGGTTTTCTACACTTATAAAGAAATACTTTATTGAGGTTCGCTGCTGATATATAAATGGTAGATTAATTGAAGTTCGCTGCTGATATATAAATGGTAGATTATTTTAGTACATGTTTCAATATATAGCTGTAGTTTTCATAGTAAATGAACATTTGTGTGCAGGAAATATTTGTGTATCTTTATAAACTCCTAAAGAATAACATCATTTCACAAGCCATTCGTAATAAAGTTAACGTGCAGGTCAGTTCATACATAAAACAAGCTGCTCTGACAGTTCTGTGAAAGGTCGGCTCGGTTTTATTTTTCGGAGCTTCCTGGGATTAAGACATGTTTTACCAGTCACAAGTTTAGTTGAATTTAAGTCTCAACATATATATAGATTCGTAAAAACCTGTCTCTGATGGGCATCTTTAATACATAAGAATACGATGATACCAAAGAGACAGAAGAAAGGCGTAATTTATGCAGCACATATGACCATGATAAACAAAACGTAACAGAAGACATACATCTGTACACAAAGCACTACACTGAAAACTAAAGCTTAAGTATAACGAATGTGGTCGAGATCGGGTCCTATTCCTGGGTGTTGGCAGACGGTTAGCCACAATCGGTGGTAATAACAACCGGTATAGGAACGGAATTGATTTACGAAAACGAGACGGTTTTTATGGCGGCGACAAAAAATTTTTATGTTTTTACCAGAAATCCTTGGTTGAGCAGCTTTTATGCAAGCAACAACACTCTTACAAAAAATGCACAGGCTCTGAATATATAGCAATCACATGAAAAACAAAAGATTGAGCATACTTTTTATTTTATTTCTGCAAAAGGCTCTGTATGAAATATACGAATAAAGGAACAAAATGGCGGAAAGGGGCGCGCAGTTGGTTCCCGTTGGATTGCTGATATTCTGTTGAGTGTGTCGGCGAGACGATGGTGCGTTTAAACTCAAATTCCGATAGACTGTTAAAACTTGCGTCTACAAAAAGAAAGACATATGACGTCAATCAAGCATTCTGCATTCCGACAATTGTTGTCCCAAGATGTCTTAATAAATTGTGGAACATTTCCAATGTAATAAATGAAAACCAATATTAACAGTTAAATAACCCTTTTATTCGGGTAAGCAACAGTTGAAAATCTATTTTCAGGATGGTCATCTTGTGGAAAAAAAAATAACACTTAGTATCAAATAATTAAGAACATATTATATTGGGTTCTTGGTGGCCATGTAACTGTACAATTCTGTTTCCTATCACTTATACAGAGTGAGTTCTACTGTGGTTTTGTACTATAAGTGAACTTGACTCACCAAAGCATTTGGTAAGGTTGTCAGTTAATTGTCCAATTTTTGTGGTCTTGTATCTTCCAATATTACAATTATCACCACGATATGACTAAACTGTTGTTGGATTAAAAAATTCATAAATCTTTTCTGTATATATAGTAGTGATAGGAAATAGAAGAAATTTTTAAAGTGACACTTAAGGAAATATAACCGTTTGATGATTTGTTTTTATTGTAGGCTTTTAAGTTGATGGATACAAATGAAAATGGATATGTGACATTGGGCGATTTGAAAACAATTTGTGAAAGTGTCAATTTAAATTTCTCGAACAAGATTTTACGGGAAATGATAGAAGAAGCAGACAATACAGGGGATGGGAAAATATCATTGCAGGAATTTACCAACATAATGTGCCAAACTGGAAGATTTAAATTAAGTGCTCCTCAATAAATTTTTAAAATATTTGCATTTATCTTGTTGATGCTAAAGCAGACTTTCTTTCTTTATACTGGATCTAAGTTTTCTCTAAGTCGTGTAAAGCTTATTCTAATGTGTCTTTTATGTGCGTGTGTCCATATATTTACATGTTTTGCTTTCTTATGTTGTATAAAATGCATCCATTGGCTGTCAAATACTGCGTTAGAGCTATTTGTAAGATTTAATATGGTTGCTACATACTTTTCCAAATGATAACATGTCGACGAATCTTTCACGAAATGTACCGAAATTTGAATTGTATGGCATGGACCATTTGATTTTCTGGGGGACCCGGGATTTGTTAGCGGACCAGGACACTTTTTTCCACCCACTTTGCGGCCAGATCTATTTTCTTGTATAGTTAAAGTAAAAAAAGTGGGTCAGAATATTGTTTTCACTTTTTCAGATGCCGGCCAGATTATTTTTTGACAAAAATCTGGTGTCAGAATATAAAAAAAATCCCAATTCCATGAAAATCAAATGTTCCTTGCCTATTCGATGCAAGACTTTAAAGGTCTAAGAATAAATTTAAACAAGAACAATAATTTTCTATGTAGAAACAACTAAGATCCTCCACGGCATTTGTGTGTGAATGCAACTTATTGACTGGTCTCATTTAGTTGTCTTTTACTGTTTCGAAGAAAGCAAAAACTTGGCCGTAAGTTTTATTTTTGAAAGATCAAGATTGTCATAGTAGAAAAAATGATGGTCCTTACTCTCAGGCCAAGAATACCTTGCTTTAGTAGCATATGATGCACAACAACACCATACACCAACATGCTGAATAAATACAAACTTAAGACGTAATGCAGACATGGATGCAGACGCCGATACAATTTCAAAGTTAAAAAGGAACTCCCATAGCCTTGCTTCCTGTTTAGCCAAGCAATCTCAGAAAAGAGAAAAAAAAAGCAAGATATGCATTCGTCCTACATATACATGAAATATTTGAGGCTGAATGTGAGGCAATTGCAATCAATCAATGGACCAACATATGATTTGTTCGGTAATTGTGTTATATACTTTATTGATTATTAATGGCAGGTAAAATAACGTGACCGCACCCAAATTACGAGAAAAATAGAGAATTAACCAATCTAGATGTTTCCAAAAGGATTTCAACAAGGGTGGAATATATAGCACTTATTGTGAAAGGCTCTAAATCGGTCTATATCACTTTAAAGTCAACCGCAGTATTTCCCATTTTCAAATCAAGTGCATGTCAGTCCGATTTATTAAACCTATCATTAAATATTTAATTGGCCTCGGATTTTGGTTAAAAACAGATTTAACCGAGTGACAACTATCGCCAAGAAAATTAACGCTAAATGATACCATATTTGATGACGAAGATCTTGACCCAAATATAATGTATCATATAGTGAGGTAAACGTTGATATTAAATTAATGTTTCTTGCTATGACTTTGAGAAAAACTGTTAAATTGACCTCACTGGATTTTGAAAACCGAAGCATGGTTACTTACTTTGCTAGGGCTCATAGATATGGCCTCGTTTTGTAGAGGTATAGATGTATAACGTTGTGATCAGCAGTGATAAGACTTTTCTTGATACCAGTTTATAACTGCTGGTTTAAACATTTACTGCTTTCCTAGTATCATACGCGTAAGATCAACTATTTTAACATATATTCTATTTATCTAAACAATAACGAATTTGGCAGAATTTCTAAGCATTTTGTTTTTACAATGGTCTTTGGTCCTCTCATCGTTTCGCTCTCAGCACCACTGTGAGTCTACAAAGAGAATTGTACTTTTGTTATTCAGCATTAAAAACATTTAAAAACATTGACATCGCCGATTTCTATTGAGGCATTTTTTTAGGATTGGCTCACTATTACTGAAATCTTTCCTGTACATTTTATCACATCGTGTTAAAATCGTAATTAATCAGTTTGATTGTGGAATGAATATTCAAAACATAGATTAACTCCAAATTATAAGAAAAAATGATTTAGTAAAGATGTCAGCATTTTCAACCATATACAAAGTATAAAGCAGTATATCTTCGACTGATTTTAAGACTTCAAAAGCGTCAGTCCTGTCCGATAAAAAATTGCATGTCTGATTTTATACATCGATACTACATCTAATTATTTTTAATTATATATTTGAATTTAACAGGTTCCCTTTTTGCAAGAAATTTGCTTCATTAGACCTTTTTAAACCTTTATAAAATAACATCTTCGTTTAGTCGAATTTCTTTTCCTTGCTGCTTGTAGGGGGTTTCCCTTGAAACAAGTGTACAGCACAAGGAAATTCATGCATTTTGGATATTGAACAAACAATATGTTGATCTATTTGAATGCACGGTATTGTCATTCTAGATAAACATGACAAAATCATTTTTCAAGTTCCATTTTTGAATAATAAAAATTAGACTGTAGTTGGTTTGGTTAAAAATCCTAAGTGATCTATTTACTTTGACCGCCTAGGTGGTGTAATGGTTAGCGTGCTCGCCTCGAGTGTGGAAGGTCGTGGATTCGATCCCCGGCCGGGGAAAACCAAAGATTTTAAAATTGGTATCTGCTGCTTCTTCGCTAAGCGAGCAGCATTTAGGAGTGTTTCAGTGTATGTCGTAATTTTTATATTTTTAAAAATGTTCCTTGCTTTACATTGTATACTTATCTTGTCGATAGGTTTTACATTTAATATCATCAGCTCGTTTTAGGGTGTAGATATGTGTCTATCATTGAAGGCCTTACGGCAACCTGTAGATGTGTGTAATTTTACCAGTTTTGGACGACTTTTTCATAGACAATCATACCACATCTCCCTTTTCTATATTTCTCTGTCATGAAGTTTTAATTCATAAAACTTATGAAAATTAGGTTAAATCCCAAAACAGCTATAGTGTTGCATAGAGCTGACAGAAAAGGATTGTTTATAATATTTTTTCCTTTTAAGTATGTACGACAATCAACTCGTTATTTGCCAAACAAAACTGACAATTTTTATTTTTATTTCATATTCACTTAAGGATGTTTGTTACATCATTTCAAAATATCAGGAATACTGAATGGCAGTGATGGCTTTCGGTGATTTCCATATTTGAGTTATAAGCATTTAAAATTTTTTATAACCTGTTTCTCTTGATTTTTATAAGTTTTGTTTGAGAAAATTCTCACTATTAAAACCCAAGAAGAAATAACAAGTAGTTCATAACTTCTCAAATTGATTTTAAGATTTGCTAAACGGTAAAATAAAAGATAAGTGGCGGTCACTGGGCAAAAATTTCAAAATGACTTGTGAAACAGATGCAATCAGTTAGGTTCTGAGAATAAGATAAAACAATGGCTGATCTTTAATAGCGTACGTCCTAAAATTCAATGCAAGCTTACAATGTTAAAGATCGTTGAAGGTTTTAGCAGTTGAATGTTGATAATTCTTTATGACGGAAATGGTTTCGTTATTGAGGTACAATATGCTTTAAGTTTTGCAGAAAAATCACAAATTTGAAATCATTAAAATAAAACACTCTTATATTAAAGCTATACAAGATATAGTGTTTTTTCGTAAATATTCCAAATCCAAACAAGATTTCAATTTTTAAAGTCACGATCTGTACATGAAACTATCAACATTTCAGTGCAATATGACGTCGCTCAAAATTTAAATTAAGTTATTAAACTAGTTGACTAGAAATTGTGTATGATTTCTTTTGTTGACTGGTATATGTTCTTAAAATTCTAATCATTTGGGGTTTGTGTCCCGTGAAAATATTTTCTCGGAAGAGATATTTTTTCATAATGCATTTTATCAGCCAAATTATTTTAAAAAACGACAATTATCAGGTTTAGATTTTTTTATCAAGGTCCAACTTTGCAGGTTATTTGTTGTTTAAAACCATGGCAGTACTTGATTTCAAAAATATCTCATCCCCTCCCCATTTTCCAATGGTTCATGCTGTGGAAATTTTGACACTGTTAAACAAAAACTCATTAATTGGAAAAAAATCATAATCATTTCATATATTTGTGATGTATTGGGTAAATACGTAAATACCGTCCCCGTCCAATCCCTCGTAAATGTTGCCTCCTGTGCGACAAACAGAATTGAATGTACCTATGGGATACCCGAAAAGTGTTAATTAAGAAGCCAGAGAAGATCGTGACAAACAAAATGTGTTAACTCAGCAGACTGACAAGACTGTGGCAAACAAAAAGTGTTTAATCAGCAGTCAGAGAAGACATTAACAAAAGGCAAACATCAAGACAAAACCGAACGGTCAGACAAAAAAGAAAACCGATGGCAACCTTGAGCATCCTAGAAATTGAAGCTAAACTAAAATTTGAAATTCCTTACTGGCTTAAAATATGAGAGATTGTTGAAGGTTTAAACAGTAACATATGAATAATTATATCTATGACTAAATGCTAAATGTCGGAAATAGTTTCGTCATTGAGATTGCTTTGTTTTAAGTGTTTCAGATTTGACAAACATTTTACATCATTCATGTCATTAACAGGCGCGGATCCAGGATTTTACGTTAGGGGGGGCGCTGGTCCAGGTCAGTGCCTTGTTAGGGGACCAGGGGGGGCGAAGCCCCCAGAAAGCTCATAGAAATCACGAAAATTAAGACTTAAAAATTATATTTTTTTCGTTTTTAGGGGGGGGGCGCCGGGTGCGCCGCCGCCTGAATCCGCGCCTGCATTTTCTCCCTTCACATGAACACACAAGTCATAACAAACCCACGTGTTTTAACAACACGTGGAGATAAACTTCATTTCAATGATGAAAGTGCTTTTGTAGGAAGGATAGAAAAAAATCTCGTGATAAACTTTTGTTCATGTATAAAGTTTGTGATATTGGATTGTTATGTTTCGACAAAAATCTGGAAGGTAAGTGTGATTTAATCATGTTTATGTATTAGGAAGCGTAAAAATCAGTTTGAGCCATACTGCACCTTCTGTATTTGTAAAATTTAAAACTGCAAACGCATTTTTTCTTTGGTCCCGCTGCGGCTTTATCGGATACTTCAAGTTTAATATTAAAGTGTTTCCATTTTCATTTATTGACTACATATACATGTATTGACGGTTATTAATTTTCCTTTGTCCCAGTTTAAATTACGGGGACGCACTCATTGTAGCGACATTAAGTTACAAGGCAGAACTATTGTACCTGTCAAAGGTAATAAATAACCGGTAAATGTGAATAATTAACCTGAGAGGAGTATTCATCTCGGAGTAGGTTTTATTTCAACAAAAAATTCTATTGAAGAATAGAATCGACCACTAGGAATTGTGAAAATAAATAACCTTGCATAACAAAAGAAATTCGAATTGCATTGCCAAATTAATCATATGTAGCCCTGGACAGTTATTCACCGGAATTTTTTTCGATTGCAAAAGAAATTCGAAGACACCAAAGAGGAAATATTGGGGGACCTGGGTGGCTGAGTGGTATAGATTGTTGGTATAGATTGTTGATCTAGATCACTGTAGCCTATCATCTATACTTGGTTGACATCGTTCCGTTGATCAAGATGGCGTCGTTTTTATGATTTTCTTTAAGTACTTATACCCTATGTCAGAGATTGTTGGAACGGGTAAAAACATAATGGAAGAAAAAATGTCTGTGGTATTCTTATAACATAGTGTTAATATGTAGATTGAAAAAAGTGCAAGTAAGTTGCAATAATAGTTTTTAGCAATCACGATGTATTTTAAGTTGCGCCGAGTTTTTAATTCTCTACGGGGATTTTCCATTGTAAAGTCAGCCATTTGTTTGCCGTAAGTGGCTCTTTGCACGCGCTAGCGCGAGACCGGGAGTACACATTGTCAAACCTGCGTAATAATTTAGTAATTAAACTAGAATTTGATAACATGCAAAAAAGACTCGAGGCGCACTTGAATGGAAATTAAAAAGTAATTCGTCTTATATGAATCGCAAGGAAAGGTCCAAACAAAAGAAATATGTACAATTTTTTAAATTACTTTATCTAGGTCAAACTTAAGCATTCCCGCCTAAAACGAAGGTGGCCGACCCTCAATGTTAAATCTCCGTAGAGAATTTCAGGGGCAGATAATAATATGTAAAACATTATTTAAAGGCGTTAAACATAAACCATTAACTGTGGGATAATTATTTCTCTTGATTAAATATAAATACAAAGGCAGAATCGCACAAATAATTTTATAAAATCTCGAAAATCACACTCCAGAAAAGCCTGACATAGAGTATAGATCGTTCAAATTGATATAATTCCTATCGTTTTCAACCTTTCTAGATTGTATAATTTTTTGTTTTTATATTAGTATATCCTTACTTAGATTGTTGACGTTTTTGTTTTTTTATTGTTTTATTCCTACCTAGAATGTTCAGGTTATTATATTTACTGTTGAATCCTTGTAGTAATTAAACAAACAGGAGAGACAAAATACAAGTTTGCCATTGTTAGATTATATAGTAAATTTTGAAAAGTCATATGGGCATTTTAAGAGTAACCTCTCACCATTAACATTGGAACCAAATTATAGGAAAACTGAGATCCAAACACTGTAAATGAAAACTCATATCGCAGAAAAATTCTTTTATACCTTCCTATATAGCTAAAGTATTTGAATTTCCCATTGATTCACACAGTAGTTCAAGTTTATTGGAGAAATCAGTCTGCTTAATAAAATGCAATAACGGTTACTGCATATGTTAAGAGTAAGTCGCATAGATAATAATATATGATACTGACTGTACAAACAGGAAACATGGAACCTTTTACCTGGAATCATCGAATCCTCATCAAATTTACACTAACTTTATCTGATCAAATGAGTTAGCTTCTTACCTGACACCAATTTGAATTTTCACACCAATATATAGTGTAGCTTTTAACCTCTCTGTTAAGAATTGCTGTCCAGGTTACAAAAATTTTGAATTTATGTTGATCCGAAGCAGATCGTTCTAGAAGAATGTCTGGACTGTTTATGATTTCTGCAAACAAAATTATTGAAAAATGTACCAATAATGTTTATGACCTGCATTAAAAATGACATGTAACATCCCAACTTGCCGAAAATAACAAACAAAATTAAGCATTTATAAATGAAAAGTATAGTACTTGTAATACCCGTAATGGATCGGTTATCGCAGCAGTTTATTTATATTTGAATATTTTTATATTATATATGTAGCAGATTTGGCCAACAGGTCGACACTTTACACATTACAGGCGGTTATACTATAAATGTCACCATAAAACAGCACGAGTTAGAATCCTGCTGCGAGGGGGAGGAAGGAAAAAAATTCAGCACAAAAAATATCTTTATTGGTATATTTGCAAGCTTTTTTCATCTGACACTTATCTGAATGTCTTGTAATAAATATACCAGAAACAAACATTTAAAACAATCTAAATCTATCTTAAAATCTCTTTGTCATATTAGATTCTATTTCAATATTTTGCAAGAATTGGTATTTTGGTTTATAATTGGGAGCAACCATTAAATTTTTAAAGAGGCATGGTAGAAAATTCAGTTCCCCTCTTGTTAATTAACAATGTTTTCGATCATGCCTTTTTCGACGGCTTGTGTGCCTTGATTTTTTCCAATAGTCAACAATATTTAAATCCTTGGATATTCACATCCTGCATTTTTTGAGCTCGTATTTTTTTTCGAAAATGTTGCATCCTGCATTATTATTTCAAATTCCATATCCCGATATACATCAGATGGTTGGTCCATTTTCATCGACTAACGTCTTCGTTGTACAATTATTAAACAAGTCACCTTTGGAGGTTTTGTTGTAAATCTCAATGGCCAAACATCTTTAAATAACCAAGGTGAATTTTGTGTAGACGATCGTTTTTACAGCATCACAACAAAACAAACCTATAAATATGTGTAGTACAAATGGCAATGGAAACATTTTGATGTGTTTTATATAGATTTAAAAAAATCTTAAGCATGCTTCCTAAATCGCCCCTACCTTGTCCTTAACGTTAATTCTTTCTGTATGAAAAATAATATCTTGAGTAAAATATCAAAATTTGTCGATTTGCGGAGAACGTGTACATGTCAGTAAATAAACATTTCATCCCTTTACAGAAGATCAAAATGTAAAAACAAATAATGTTACAAAGGTTCTTCTGTAAAAATGTAATAAACATTTCATCCCTTTACAGAAGATCAAAATGTAGAAACAAATAATGTTACAAAGGTTCTTCTGTAAAAATGTATCTACGAAAGATTTATTATTCAAACCTTTTGGTATGTAAATAGGCTTGCTCTCGGCAGACACCCCTACTTCTGTGCTTGCTTGTATTCGCACTCTTGTAGGAAAACCATTTACTATGACTGAAAAGTGTAAATTTTCTGCCTTTGTTTCGTAATATTTATACAATTCCGTGGAATTATACAAATTTATTTTGAACTTAGTGACTGGTCCGTTGTCGTTCATTTCTTCAAAAACCTGAAAAATCGACAGGAAAAGCAGCCATCTTTTTCATGTATTCATTTATGTATCCATGTATGAAATAAACTACAACAAATTTGATAAAAATAATGGAAAGATGATAGGAAATGGAAAGTTTTTCTTAACCTTCAAGATTTATTATTTGTTTATGGGTTTGATAGAACATTACAAGGAAATGTTGCTGCGTAAAGTAATGGGACTATTTTTTGTCTTTCTACGTTATTGACAATTACCATACCTGCCAGAATACAGTAATATTTATTCTATCTGGACTAATTATGAAGCCTCCATCTGTTACTCTTGGTGGATATTTTGCAACTGCAAATATAACAACTAGAAAATTTATGTGGTGCAAGCAAATGAATGGTACATTGACACAAAATGGAATAAGGAACTGTTTGTCGTAACTTTCAGTGTAATGACTGGTACTTATAATCCTGAATTAAAGGAGAAGCGACCAGAAGCATTTTTCGATTTTGTAGTTCTAGACTGACAGAACTGCACTATGTTTGGATCCCAGACCTTCTATGTTTTAAGTCTAATGCTACTGATGAGAGGTTACTTCTTGTAATGTACAAACTGCATTTCAAAGTTCACAATATTTATTCATCATTGGTCAACTTGTATTATGAAACCACCGAGTCGATGCCTTTGCTGGTGGACCAGAGGTCCTCGAGGGTATTCACCAACTCAGTCTTCAGACTTGTCTGACATGAAACATATTAAACAATGTTCTGCAGACATTTGCCGCATTTTGTTTGAATTCTAATTTTTTAAAAAGCACGGCACTTGGTCACCACCGTCGGATTTGGCTTTCCTTTTTCGATTTGTTTGGACTTGACAGCTTTCGGAAACCCTCCGTTACTATAATTAAATTCCAATATGGTGGAAGCTAGATGGTGCTTTAAGATTTGTTTCGCAAAATACAACGAATTGGTGTGATATTTTCAAAAAATTTTTGGGCAAACTTGAAGGAATAATGGTGTGACATTTGCAGCGCAAAATTATATATATATCTTTCAAGACAAGTGAGTATTTTAACATTTTATTCTTGAGTTGCAATGTACAAACAGCACATAACATGAAGGTCATTCGGTATGACTCGATGAAAAGTTTTAAATTTCGGTACGACTCGAGGAAAAGTTTTAAATTATTTAGAATAATTTAATTATTGTTATCTAAGTTTTTGTTGTCATTCTTCAAATCTCAAGGTTTTGTACGATGAAAACGAAAAAAAACTTTATCTGTCAAATATTGCTAAAATGAAAGTAGACGGTGAGAATGATGACAAGATGGCTGAGTTAGAATCTTAGCATGTTGTCAGCATAAGAAGTTTGGAATCTTTTTGAATTTTGTGTAAATGAAGAACTGGATCAATAGAATTCAAATAGGTCATACAGCCTTCAACATACATGACACATTATACTCAAACAGCAAATTGAGCAAGCCAAGTCAAACGTGTGTGCATGTGAATTGTTATTTTAACATAGAACACTTTTAAACTGTATTTTAGATGATAACAGACCTGGAATCAAACCCTACAGGCTTCACAGCATGGTCAGATGGCACACATGTATACCCAGCACAGATTGATCCCTCCTTCAGTAAAATGAAAATGGGGGTGGTACAGAGTTATTTTCATGCAAAGTTTTTTTCATTAGCTCACCTGGCAGAAAGACATGTGAACTATTACCGTCACTTGTTGTCCGACGTTGTTGTTAACATTTTAAAAAAAATCTTCACCTCTGAAACCACTGAATGGATTTGGATTTAATTGTTCCTTAGTGTATTCTGCACAAAGTTTGTGCTTTGGTTTTTGATCTGTTAAAAAACATGGCTGTCATTACTAAAAATAGAACACTGGGTTCTGACATAAGATTTTCGTTTATATTTCAAAATACTGTAAACTTTAACCAAATTCTGACATAGGGTAAAAGTGTTCAGCATGATCAGATGATGAAATCTATCTCATCTGTGGTGAAATTATTGT
>JAULBM010061126.1:0-10293 GCA_032357055.1 Geukensia granosissima | reverse complement strand
TGTTGGCCATGGTCTTGTCTGTCCTCGACTTAACGATTTCTGTCTGCCCCTTTGGTATCTTCGAATTCCTTTTGCAGTGATGAATAAAAATCTTTCCCTGAGAAAACTTTGGCTCAGTGGCTTTATTGTCAGCTGTATTCCTCTATCAATAAAATCCTGATAGGAGGCACAAGTCCTGGATTAGCGTATCAACTGAGAAATATACACTCCGTATGCAGGTGCGACTGGAATGTTGCTTCAATGGAAAAACTGACTAAGGTTTCTCATATTATTCACCTTCCAAAAAATATATATCGCTGTCATTGCGTTCTAAATATACATGTAATAGTAAAATGCTTTTTTTAAACCTATCCGCATAGGCATTTTTGCATCAAGAACTAACGGGTGCCTCGAATGAATTCAACACATACCTTACTTTTAGACCTTGTACTTAAGCCCAATGAATTTTATTATCTTTTATTAATAGTTTCACAGTTTGTATTTTTGGGTCTTTTACATTATGTAAATGCTATGGTATGGACTCCGGTTTATTATTGAAAGACGTAATGGGATCTGTCATTTGGTGGATGGCTGTTTCATTGGAAATCATAACACAGCTTCTATTTTTGTATTTAAGAGCTCTAGGACAACATTTATACAAGCATTTGTGCCATTATAGAAGTCATTCAATAAAAAGCAAAAGAAAATAACACAAATTTGACCGCCATTTACTACCTTAAATAACCAGCTGAAAATTGAAAATTTTCCTGGGACAAAATAATTAATATGTTTGGAATGAATGGTTTACGCACAAATGTAATTCATAATGTCGTAATTAATGTTACAAAAGAACATACTTGAAAGGTCGGATCCAGTAAGTCAACCCCTTTTTCTGTTAATATTTTATACATTTAAATCTTTTCTTCTGCATTTTTTGACAGATGCCTTAAAAAATGTATGCTTTCTCCTTCTGGCGAAAGGTAAGGATACGCGACTGACTTGTACATGTTAAATAAATGTCTCAACTGCAACTGATAATTTCCAGATTAAAAACACAGGTTATGACACTATCTTTCACCCCAAAGAAAACATGACCATTAATTAGTTTAACTGAGTTTGAACTCTTTAGATGTCTAACACTTTCAGCTTCATTAGCCTCTCAACTTAGCAAATGGCTCGTTAAAGTGACTTTTCACTATTAATTTTTATTACTGTTGAGAAAGAAAGCTAAAGAAAACAAAATTTTCACATCGCGTTTTAATTAAAGCATTAAATCTATACCTTACATAGCAATATAAATCGGTTAATTCCTATTTATCCAACTTTTAAAAATTTCAGGTAATACAGGAAAATATAAGTTGGATAAATAGATCAAAGTTAATAAAGAATTAGAGCTTTGGTTATGTGACTATTGAAATATGACAACTCTTAAAAAAGTCTGGATATGTGTTGTATTTTTTACAATACGAAGTATGCATCGAGTGTGACCTTTTGTTTCTTTTCTCAGATTTTTTTGTATATTTAATACAAGAGGAGAGTAATAATTTTGTATGATTATATAAAGCTGTTTTGATTTGTATATTCATTTAATGGTATAGTTGTATTTTTACCTGCGTCGCCAACGGCGGAAGCAGGTCTAGGAGTCGGGTCACTCCGTCTGTCTGTCCGTCTGTCCCAATAAGCTTGTCATCGCAACTCCTCTGAAATTACTGATCCGATTTTCATGAAACTTTATTTGTAGATAGGACATCATATATAGTTAAGCATATCGCCAGGAAATTTTGATCCCCTGATATTTATGGGAGTTATGCCCCTTGGAACTTAGAAAATAGTCATAAATGACCTTGTCAGCGCAACTCCTCTGACACTAGTGATCCGATTTTTAGTTCGAGCGGGATGTATAAATACTAGAACTCCCTTTCTCGAAGGTTGTGCCGGGGAAAAATAGGCAACAGGTATCTCCGTCCTTGAAGCACTAGTCCTCTAAAAGGGATGTATAAATTCACAATCCGTCAAGAGGGAGACGTTTAAGATGCCTCGTGTTTAGGAAATACCACGTCTTAAGCACGTTAAAGACCCCTTGTAACAGCTCATTTTGAGTGGTCAGTAGACGGCCAGTTACAAGGCTAAATTTTCCACCCCTATCCAACCCGCAATCTTTCCAGTGGCAGTCTAAATGTCCCTCCTCTACCGGTTCCTTGCTCAAGTCTACATATTGATTTATTGTTTAACTTGTTTCCATCCTGAATATGCATGAAATATTTGCCACTGAACGTTAAACAACAATCAATCAATCAATCCACAAATTGTGAATTCAGCTGAACGAATCTATTACTATTTTACGCAATGCGTCATCAAAGATCGTTGAACCAATTGGCTGATTGGTTGATTCAGCCATATTTAAAAGGGTCGTGTGATACTTTCTACTATGGGCTGTCTCACACGGAAATGGTTCCAAACACCACGTTTCTAACATTTATTAATAGTTTTCCACACAGTAGGTCTTTCTCATTTGGAGACTGAAGATACCGATTCTGTGGTCAGCACTTACCAAGACATGTTCTTCAAGGGCAAATGGAGCAATTGCTGTCATGTCTGCTGAGAACTGAAAAAAAAATTAGATATTGTTATTACTGCATTGTACTATTAACGATCATTAACACCGAAAGCGAGAGAGCTGAGGTCTGCAAAATGGAGAACAAGATAAAGACTGTGCACAACTAACAAAAGTTCGACGTATCATTAAATTTTCAACAAGTCACAAGAAACTACAAGTTTATTGTTTATAAAATGGTTTTTGCAGCCTGATATCATGTCTTCTTATTTGGTCTTTCTTGCTTGAATGGCATTAATGTAATCATGAGGTGTCCAATATGAAAATAAAAAAATAAGGTGCAATATTGTTGTAAGATATTGTTTACCAAACATAAATCGATCGTTTCGGTGGTGTAATGGTTAGCGTGCTCGGCTCGAGTGCGGACGGTGGTGGGATCGATCCCGGCCGGGTCAAACCAAGAACATTAAAATTTGTATGTGCTTCTTCTCCGCTAAGCACGCAGCATTTAGGAGTAAGAGCAAAGACTGGTCGGCCCAGAGACGGAATAATGTGTATGGGTATAGTGGCATGTCTTCCTTCGGACTGTTGCTTTCGTGAGCTAGCACGTTAAAAATTCGGCTCAGCGTGGCGGTCTAGTACAAAGCAGGGTTCATCATCATCATTCATTAATAAGCTACCGTCCTGAATATGCATGAACTATTTGCCACTGGACGTTTAGGAACATTCAATCAAAAGCATAAATCTAATGCTATGTTATGGAAGGCAAGGGAGACATTCCATTATTTTTTATACAAAAACGTCGCATTGCTTATGGGGAAATGTAATGTTAATGCAAATTAGCAATGTTATGGTAATGTAATTCATTTCATTGCAATATAATTGACCCCAAGCCTTAATGTTACTTGACTGAGAGCATTAGTTTGCTGTGTAGGACGTTAATAACTTTCAACACCCCCCCTAATGTTACTTCGAATTATGAGTGAATAAATGAATCTTTATTGCATAAGCAACATAATGATATAAAACAATACAAGATATACAGAGTGAAAAATGACAGAGAACAAACAATAAATTACTATAATTCCAATACTAGATGTAAGCTGCTTTTTGATTGGACGTTACAAAAAGTTTACACATCGATAAATAACTGTAAATATTGAAGCCAAGTTAATATATAAACAATATTACCAACATGCAAGAATAATTATCTATTATATTAAGTCCATCAATTGAGATCTAAAATCAAAACCTTGAGCTTTTGGATACTTGGCGATGAAAAATAATATCTTGGTAAAATTTAACACTCCAAAACTCAAAACTCTGGACAGACTAAAATAAAGTGATATCCTTCTTCCACTGTATTCATATTGAAGCATATTCCATAATCGACCGTTCTTCAAACACCTTCATATCGACCAACTTCTAGTTGAAGCTTTAAAGTACCACTACGTAGTTTACATAATAATGTAGTATTAAAATCGAAGTGAAGATACTATTTAAAATCAAAAATCAAATTATAAGACACGTATAATTTTAGTTTTTTACATTCCGAAATACTGGTACGCCATGTCTGATAATATTGATCTAAAATCATATGACACATTAATATCATTTTGGTTTAATCATATATAATTCAAACCTAGGACAAAAAAGCATATCACGAACGAATATATGATGCCCAGTTTCTTTAACCCCTTTTTGCATCATTCAACAACAATTTGTATACATTCAAACTATTTTCGATTGGTTTTGTAACAGATGTAACCAATACTTAATGATTTTGAGCTTTTTTGAAATTGTACATTGACAAGTAACCTAACTCCCAATACAAAAATAATGTTTCAGTGCTTTTTCGTAAATTTAGAGCATACCTACAAAATCTATAATATACTAGTTCAACATCGCGAGCCCGATGAAATCCTCAAATCTCAGAGGCGTAATTCAATACCCTGCTAACCATAGTGTCAAACAAAAAACACTTCCGACTAGTATTGATAAATAAATTTTGAAGAGAGTTTTAAAGAGATACCAGTGCTCTGGACCCTTGTTGTGATGCTCTTTTCTGCGTATGTAACTTTCCGTTGTAGTGTAAAAGCATTCCCAAGTAGACACACGAATCAAGTATTTCAAGTTCGCTTCCTTCAAAATAAAGACGGTTTTCTATTCGACGCCAGCCATTTCGAAAAACAAAAACTTTCGTTTTAGCAGAATAAACAACTATATATTCCATTCCCTAGAGAAAGTTTTCTATCAACAGTTACAATATTTCAGGCGAATTTGTAAGTAAGAATGTGTCGTCTTCATAAAATATTAGATAAATCAAACACCCAATAATATTTAAAACGTCATTGGCATCAGTTAGAATATCGGAAACGATATCTTTAATGAAAAATAAGAATAACAAAGGTGAAAGTACTAAGTTTCCTTTGTTCAACACCATGAAAATTGTCAAATGCTTCGGAAAGTCCCCCTTCTATCGTAATACTCAGTCCCATCGACGCATAAACAGCTTTAATAATTGAAATAAACTTACTGCACAATCCGGATTTTAACAGTTTATACCATAATAGTCTCCTTACAACTGTGTCTTGCGAATATCGACAAATACACTATAAACCTTCTGTTCGAATTGAAGGATGAGCGATATTATACCGTGTGGGACAAAGATAGCATCAAAATGTGAGCTCCCAGTTCGAAAACCTAATTGATTGTCTATCAACGTTTCTTCGTCTTTGGCCCATGAATGCCATTTAGAAGTTAAAATTGAAGTATATATTTTTCGACATAATGCTGCCTAAAATAATCGGGCGGTAATTGTTCGGGTCAGTAATGTCCCCACTTGTTAATACTGGAATAACAACACTTCTATCCACGAATCAGGAAAAATTACGTTGGCAAACATGTAGTTGAACAAAGTCTTTAGAAACGGAGCGAAAAGGTTAGATAAGAATATTTTGCCAATAATGCTCTTATCCTTTTCAATCGTTTGATGGCAAGAGCAATCTCGTCATCTGTTATTTCCATATCGAGAGAGTCGATTAGAACCTCGTCTAAAATTGGAGTATTAGCAGTCACGTTTATAACTTCATCGCATATGTCCGGAGAATTGTCTCCAAGAAGATTTTCAAAATGAGTTAATAAATCAACACTGTTCACTGGACAATTTACTTTTCTTTTGGATTTTACTGATCACCAAAATTTTCTCGGATTTGTTTTTGCCATTTCACAAATTTCGATTACAATTAATCTTAGCCCTGCGTTTTGAATTTAATATATATTCATTTCTTGCCTGGATGTATAATTCACGGTCTAGATCTGAAGAAAGTTGCGACGGATGTGAAATTCTGCACGTAGACGAGCACACTCTTGGTTATCATGTTAAACCATTCGTCATTTTCTCATGGCTTTTCATATTGACCTTTAGATTTGAATTTCTTGTCACATAAAGCGAATGAACAGTCATAAAGAGTATACTTAATGCACTAACTGCGTTGTTAACATCGGAAGCATCATTCAAGTTACTCAATGTTGACGTCATATGATAGATCACTTTGTTGAGAAGTAATTGTATAAAGTCTTAGTTTTTGTCCGAGTCCCATTTCAGATATTTGTGAGTAGATGGTAATCGTCCGGTGACGTTAGTAAGCAGTCAACGACACTCTGACAATTAAAATTTTGTAGAATTCCAACCAAGTCGACCGTTCACTATCGTGAGACCAGAGTTATAGCACAACGGCATTAATCTTCTACCATGGTATTCTATCACACGAATTACGTACAGAGATAGAAGGACTATCAATGGACTCAAAACTAGGTATAAGTCAATATGAATTATCGTTATCAAAAACATCTAATACACCAACTCTACATATCACCACATACAGTGACTAAACCCTTTGACTTATAAAAAGTGACTTTGGACTCTATATCATCATGAAAATTAGTATCACAAACATTTTAAAAAAAATTGACTTCTCGTGTGTAATATATGTAAAACAAATATAAATACCACCGGAAAAATAAAAAAAAAAACTGTTTGCATAGTTTAATAACAACAATAGCAAAGTCTTTAACTTTTGCTATAATAATACCTTTGTGTAACTTTTACTGTAAATATAGCATATATAAATTCTCCATATTTATTCAACATTGGTAATTTTGTATTTTGAAACCACTGCTCTGGTGGACCAGTATTCCCCGAGGGTATTCATCAGCCCAGTTGTCAGACTTGTCTGGAATGAAATTTATCAAACAATGTTTTACAGAAATTTGCTGCATTCGTTTAAATTCTAAAGCACCATAAATACGGAAATGCCTCGAAGAGTATTGCACTTAGCAGATGTCCCTGCCATCGGATTCGGCTTCCCGTTTCGATTTGTTTGGATTTGAGTGCTTCTTTTACTATGTTTGGATCTTGGACTTCCCATGATATGATTCTAATGCTACTGTTGAAAGGTTTCTCCTTGAAATGTACATAGAGCATACATAAATTCTTCATATTTATTCAACATTAGTAATTTAGACAGCTATACCCTCTTCTGTCCATTGACCTATATTATTCTTTCTATTAAGGTGAGGGAACAGGGACTAATGTTTGTTCGTCTCTTTCAAATCTGTGATGCGGTATCCGGCCTTGATGGTTGTAGTGGTATCAAGGAAAGAAATTACTCGTGTGTAAACTTGATGGACGCGTGAAAATTATATATATATATATATATATATAAACGTCTTAAATTTGTGACAACTCTACAATATACTCCCCCCACCGGATCTCTGAAGCAGCAGATGATACAAGGTTAACATGAAATCAATTACAATATATATATATTGTAATAGGTATTGTTAAATGGATTAAAAGTTCGTATCATAACAACGTTTTCTAGTTTATTTGACTAAAGACCCCTCATAGGGTATGTTAGTTCAAATGTTTTAAACATAACAGTGTGAACATAATCACAAGATTAATGCAACTAAGTAATGCATAAATATATTGAATGTAGTAATCAGTAAATAGCTTACTATTAAATTGTCTCCCTTTAAAAATATTAGCCTTGAAGTGAGTTATTTTAGATAGGGACATGCATATTCAAAAATGGAAATGGTACATGCCCACGTATTCTTGAAACAAAGATCGATTTAATCCATCGAGCAAACGTATAAAATGCCTGAACCTATACCAAAAATAATAAAATATAATGAAATCAATATACCCGAACAATACTGACATGATGAACCCTTTATACCGATAGAACTCAATTCTTTCACATTTGTGATGAAATGATACGTGTACTTACTGTTTGATACGGGTGTCTGTTTATAAACAAAACCAATGGTAACGATGGGTATTATTCACAATCTATTTATAACTAGAATTTTAATAAAATATTGACAGATTTATATGTACCGACCACGCCACAAATATATTGAGAATGGGAACATGATCATTCATATACACAGGTAAGGGACGCGTTTTTTTATATGTAGGTGTTTGATTTTATAAACATATATATAAAAAAGAGTTACGTACTTTCAGAGAATTTTGACTCGTGTAAAAACATGACTGTCAATGAAAAAGCAATGCACAAATATAACAATTTTTCGTCTATAAGTTGCTGTCTGGCATTCAAAAACAGACCAAGACTCATACCAAAAAGCAAGCTATAAATACAAGTAAAATTTTTCAAAATTAACAGTAATAGACTAATTAATTTTATCTTCAAACGTTGAACGAGTCTAAAATTTTTGGAACAAAGGAGTAGGTACGTTAAGCCCCATATTTTGCCCAAATTTTAAATTTTGTGACACAATAATAAAAAGTTTGGAAAATGCTATGTAATAATTGTTTTTTAATAATTCGTACATTTTTCTTGCATACTTTTTGTTATTTCTACAAAATGAAATGGTATAATTGACTATTTGGACAAGAATTTAACATTTTCGGTAAAAAAATACTCAATTTTTGTACGTATTTTGTTCAAAATAGACATGTTTGCACAAAAACATCACGACGATATTTTAACCAAACATTTGTACTTGATAGGTCTTAAATTGTGCAAAGTTTGGTTGTGATGTTTTTGTGCGATCTATATTAAAATCGCAAAAATAGTATCAAATATTGTATCAAATATTGCATCAAATTAATAATTTTTTAAAGTATTTTCACATTTTAAGCATTTTCTGTGTGTCATATGACCATTGTAGAACTAACTAAACTAAAAATTCTGTTGGATTTTCTTTTTATAGACATCATTCAATACAAAAAATATAAAATAACAGATATTAGCCAATTTTTAGATTTTAGCCAAATTCTTGGGCCAAAAATGGGCCTTAACGACCCTAGTCCTTTAGAGTTATTCAGTGAAAGGCCATCATCTACATAGCCGAATGTGATACCAAAAGATTGAGCCAACCTTTTCTGTTTTCTCTGCAGAAGGCTCTGCATGAAGTCAGATTCATACGAATAAAGGAATAAATCGGCGAGAAGGGGTGCACAGTTGGTCCTCTTTGGAATGCCGACATTCTGTTGAAACACACGTCCTCCAAACGTTACAAAACATGATATTGTCAAGCAAGAAATCTAGCATTCCGCAAATGTCAACGTAAGAGTACTTTTTGTTAGAGAGTGGTTAATAACTAAATAAGATTTTCTCTCCCTAGAACCAAATATTTGCATGTTTTTTACATCTTTCTTAACCGAAAACAGGAGTGAACTAAAGCTCTTAATTTTTCTGTGAGTTTTGAATGTGGAATAGTAGTATACAGGGTAAAAAAACAAATGTTTTGATACAATCGCAAGAAGAAAGGAACCTTGAATAGAGGTTATCTAACAGATCTTTCTTAATGTGACATGCAAAAAAGAGGGTACATAATCAATGCTCTATAACTACTAGACTAGTAATTCGTTTTAGCTTATGAATGTTAAGCAAATAAATTGACAAAAATTTGGGGCAAAACGTTTTTGCCCCAGACTTTCAAAAGTAGGGGCAATTGTCCCAATGCCTACCCGGCCCCTACGCCCGTGCATACTTTACATGTATTAAACTAGAAACAAACATAAAACTATGAAAAAGGCAAACCCCAGCAAAACCGGGGTGAGTTAAGGTGTATGGCCCAGGAGGATGAGCAGTGATATAGTAATTTTGAGATTAAAATTTTTTATGCAACTTCAAACAGCTGCGTGATAACTTCAGATGGGAAATCTTTCTGATTTATCCGACAAAATCACACTTCCATTATCATTTTCGATAAAATATAAATTCTTTTAAAAATAACTGACTCTATTTATTACTGCTGATGAAATAAAATAAACTAAAAGTTTTTAAGGTCGACTGTCCAACTGTGGAATGTCCGGAATGGTAAACGGACAGAAAGTCGCAGTACAAAAAGTCACAGGACAAAAGTCACAATTACTGACTGTATTGGACAAAATGTCACAGATTGTATTTGTTTATAAAATGCACAAAGGTATAGGGCAGAGAGTCGAAAAGATTTGAATTGATTCTTATAAACTTTTAGGGTAAAAACAACATTTGTTATTTTATTATTCAGCTTGGAAGCCACAATTTTTATTATTTCAGTGAAAATTTTGTAAAAGCATTTATCAAACTTGTAGGTATACATGAAAGGCAGGAAGATATCCTCCTATTACCACTAAACAGCACCTCTTTCTGGATCTGTAAAAGTACGTTGTCGATACCAATACTGGCTTTGATACAACGGTATGAGAGAGCGCCGCCGATTTATTGACGGGGCGTGAG
>JAULBM010061115.1:0-10293 GCA_032357055.1 Geukensia granosissima | reverse complement strand
CTCTCCGGGTACTCCGGCTTCCTCCACCAGTAAAACTGACCGCCGCGATATGACTAAAATATTGTTGAAAGTGGCGTAAAATCCCAATCAAATCAACAAACCAACAAACATTAATACATGTTTAAAATTAAGAATCAAGTAAAATATCAGGATTAATACGTGCACTTAACACTATATCATAATGCCTTTGAGAAAGAAAAAAATCCGTAAATGGCAATCGGATTTCTTACACTGTATTGATATTGTTTGTTTTATTGTGGTTTTTCGCCGCAATCAACAATATTTCAGTCATATTGCGGCTGTCAGTTTTATTTGTGAATGTATCCGGATTACCCGAAGAAAACAACCGACCTTGCGCAGGTAACTGACAAATCTTATCGCTTGCAATGCGAGATAAACGCAACCCGTATCGAGACAGAAGAAAATACAATCAACATTAACCATGTGTTTCAAATTCTGCGATGGAGTGATTTAATTAATTTACGTTATTTAATTAAATTAATAAAATTCTAACCCGTTAATTAACTATGAAAAATAGGATCTTCAAATGATATTTTGTATTTATTTATGCGATACAAAACTAATGAATTGAATTTAAAATTTCTGTTAATTTGGTCTTATGTTTTAGGCACCGGTGAATTTTACATGTTGCGAGAAGGGGGAATGCTTACGGAGATGTCTTTCTTTAAATTGACAGTTTCCTCTTCAGATGTTAAATGGATTGCGTTGCTTAGTCCGGAACTTGGGTATTGTAACAATATAACATTGAATACTACTGCCAAAACAATAAATGTTCCTGAGGAATTTATACTTAATCGAAATGAAGTAGGGCATAAAGGACTTTATGTTATTACATCAGCAAAAACAAATTTAGCTGCTTTATATCAGGATCCAATGACCTTCGAAGGGTTCTCTGTCCCGCCTTTTGAAAGACTTTCCAATAGATACGTCATCCCATCCTATAGTTCTTCTGACGGGGATTCATTTTTCAGTATAGTTGCAACGAAACCAAACACGGAAGTAAATGTTACGTTAAAAATGACCGAAAACGGAAGAGTTTTGTTTAATAATACGGAATATAAAAATGGCGCCATAATTACTGTCACTTTAGGAGAAAGAGGGTCATTGGAGTTATCTAGTAGTAAAACAGATTTTACTGGAACAATAATTGAAGCAAATCATGCAATAGGAGTGCAAACAGGCACCGATCTGACGAAAATACCAGAAGGAAAAGGTCTTGGTAATAAGATTTTAGAAATGGTGCCGCCAATTAAAGACCTAGGAACAACCTTTTTAGTACCGCCTTTGTTTAAAGATAAACGATTCATCCTTCGAATAATTGCCGCAAACGAAGATACATCCTTAACCATTGTGGAAAAGAATTCCACCGTTAATACAACCTTATTAAAGATCGGTGATCATTTTGACATTGACAGTCTTCATCCAGTAAAAATTAATTCTGATAAACCTGTGATGGTGGTTTATTATCAAACCGGTGCAACTAAGCCGGTCGTACCTTTCATGACAATCGTGCCGTCAACAGAAAAACTAGGGAAAGTACGAGAATTTACTGTTCCAGATGACGGATTGAGACACCATATTCTAATAACTGGTGAAAAATTTACATATCCGTTTCTACTACTAGATGGGACAAGCATCATTTTCAAAAATCCGTATGTTGTCGATACTGACAGTTTAAATTCCCCGTTTGTATTAGCTGAAGCAGATATAAACCCCGGACACCACACAATGGGGACACTTCAAGGCGCTCCTTCAGCAAAGTTTGGGGTAATACTTTATGCCGATTCTGATCAAGACATTGCGTATGGTTATCCTTTATAATACGAAATTAAATTGCTTTAAAATTTATTGACGTCGAATTACTTTTAAAGCTGCCGCCGCTAGACGCCGGGAGCATTAAGGTTTACCCCAGTACATCCGTTCGTCCATACCTAAGTACGTCCCAAAAACGGCTTCCGATCAAAAACTGTAATAGAGTGATTTGAAATTTTGAAGATTATTGAGGACCACAAGTGCATGTCAAGTTGAAATAGCGACCATTTTAACTTTTGTCATTCGAAAGTAATGGCCATTAAAATGGCATCTTTTCTTAAAATTTGATGGTTTACGATTAATTACTCTTGTTCACTTTGATATAATGATTTGAGTTTTGAATATATTGTTGAGGGCAACATAATACAGGTCAAGTTCGAAAATGATCTTTGTCTATTTTGGAGTTCAAGAGTTATGTCAGGAAAAACTGTTATTTTCATCAAATTCGAGCTTCCAACCAATAATTTGAATACAATAACAGATTGACCTGGAATTGAGAAATATTTTGAAAATCCTTTAATAGAGATTTTTTATAAGTCACGTATCCGTATCGTATACATATTGACATATCCGCATACTAAAATATGGTATAAATTAATGAACTATTCTGAATAGTTTGACCCCCCGAGGGCGGTCGGGGAATAGAAATAGGCCGTTCGGTTTCTCCGCCCGCAGGTAAAACCCTTGCTAAAGGGGCTTCCGTTAGTTCGAGCGGGATGTATAAATACCCCTACTCCCCAACAGCTCTTTTTGAGTGGTCCGTAGGCGGCCAGTTACAGGGCTAAATTTTCCGCCCCTATCCAACCAGCAATTTTTCCAGTTGCAGTCTAAAGGTCCCTCCCTTACCGGTCCCTTTGTTACAGTCTACATACTGATTTATTGTTTGCTCACTTGTTTCCGTCCTGAATATGCATGAAATATTTGCCACTGGACGTTAAACAACAATCGATCAATCTTTTTATAGACATTATTCAATACAAAAAATATAAAATAATAGATATTAGTCACTTTTCACTTTTTAGCCATATTATTGGGCAAAAAATGGGCCTTAACGACCCTGGTCCTTTCCAGCCCCTACTCAATCAGTCCCATTTGGCATCCCGTTGCTATTAAATTTCCCGGCCTTACCCCCTGCTACACACCTTTTATGATGTATTGTTTGATAATTTGTTCACGTCCTTAAAATTAATGAAATATTTGCCGCTGGACGTTAAGCAACAATCTACAATCAATCAATCTAAGAAAATGATTGATATTTATTGGTCTTTTTATTTCTGTCAGTTTTTGCCATGACCTTGAAAGTGACCACAAGTCTTAATTATCCTACATTTTTACTTTTAACAATGTGTGTTGTGTATTCATGCACTTTATATACACAGTGACGGAATGTTTTTGTGCGTGTGCAATGGGTGCAAATATTTAAAAAAAATTATAAAGCATATAGTTTAACAAATATTTATGATTGAGCTCAGTTTATTGCCCTGGAAACTCGATCAATTTATAAAATGTCACAAGACGTTCATTCTGTTAAACGCTGTTCGGTTTACACAATAAACGCAAAAAATTGTCAGTAGCTTTTACAGACATACCTGCCATAAAAATAATCCCGCCCGTTATTCCTAGTATCACTAATAATAGTATTCCCCAGAAGGCTAATTTAGAACCATCTGTTTGAAGACTTGATTCTTTTCCTAGAAATACTGTTGTATATAGGTTACTTCGACCATATGGATGTAAAAAATCTTCATCCTGTTGTCGCAACACTTGTTCAACTAAGTCTCTGAGCTTAAAGTCTTTCGGCACTGTGTCGTCTGGTTCGAATGCTGGATTGGTAAATTCTTGAGAGGACTGAAATGAAATGCACACTTTTTTAATTTGGATGATATACAGCAAATCCGTTCCAATAACTAATTTTTATTTAATAAAATCAAACGTGATATGACGGTTTTACAAATACTTATAAAAATCTAACACTGGTCAAATACCACTGCTTGTCGGCCAGAAACCCACGAGAGCATTGTTTTAACCAGCCAAGTAGTCAGTAGTCACACTTGTCTGACATGAAATGTATCAATTATTATTTAATTGATGCATGTGGTGTTTTTTTTTAGTTCTAACGCCTGTAATTACGGAGACACTGAAAACTTATTGCACCTAATAAGAGATATCCTTGTCGTTGAAGATTGCTTTATATTCCGAACGTTTTGGATTTAAGGACTTCTTTCACGAGGCTTGGGCTTAGGATTTTCTTTGATTTTGGTTCTTATGCTGTAGAAGATTATACGTTAACCTGCATTTTATAAACAAAGAACTTTAATCTGGTTCAAACACACAATAATGGCTGACAATTTTACTTCACGTGAAGGGGCTCCACGGTTCTTTCATAAAAATACATTTTAATTACGAATTTGAAAGAAATATACTCGGACTTCGTTTTAGTTAAATGAATTGGGAAAGATTTTGCTTCTCCGCGTAACTATAATTTATTTACGAATTTGAAATGAAAACAAACTTCTGCTTAACAGAGAAAATATTGTAATGTACACGTAATCTGACAGACATTTTGACAGAAATAAACGGAAATGATATTTCAAAATTCGGACACAAATACCTCAATCTAGTTCTAGAAGACAAATAAGCGAAGATTTTATATCAGTCATATGAATTGTAAAAACCATTACAGATTTACATATATTCATTTGTTAATTTATAAAATTGTCAGATTGTAACAATAGAAGCAGGCAAGCGAATTTTATAACTTAAAAAGTCATGACATAAGATAATGTTTTTGGTGGTATTTAAATTTAAAATCCAATTATTTGTTTAGTTCAATCCAACATATTTCAAAATACAAAATTAACATATAAATATGGAGAATTTTCGAAGCTATATGTACATTTCAAGGAGTAACCTCTCACGAGTAGCATAAGAAGTCCAAGAACCATACATAGCAAAAGAAGCACTAAAATCCAAGCAAATCGATATGGGAAGCCAAATCCGACGGAAGGGACAACTAAAAAGTGCCATTATTTTCGAGGCCTTTCCGTATTTCAGTGTTTTTATAATTTAAGAATAAATGCAGCAAATCACTGTAAAACATCGTTTGATAAATTGCATGCCAGACAAGTCTGACATCTGGGATGGTGAATACCCACGAGGACTCGTGGTCCACCAGCAACTCATATATACTCTGGTATGTTTAAATCGAATAATTCAAAAGTGTACAAATGGTCTAAGTAAGTATTTCTTTTTAAATATGAAATACAAGTTTTCTGATGCTGAATGCCGATTATGACTTTTTTAAAAGCTATATGTGTATTCCTTAATTTATATAGGGGAACTAAGCATATCATAATTTATTTTATAGAAGCATTACATTCCACGTAAAACGTAAAGAAACGTATACGTGCAATATTCCATGAAATTGATCGCAGTAAATTCGAAAATATTGTGACAATGACTAATCATTGGATTTATTGATTGAATTGTGCTTAACGTCAAGCGGCAAATATTTCACGTTTATTTCTGAAGAGAGCATATAAATAAGTGGTGTACTAAGTGCTTTGTACTAGACCAACACGCTGAGCTGGATATTTAGCGTGCTAGATAACGAAAACAACGGTCCACAGGAAGACATGCCACTTGAACTAGACGGATTATTTTAACTAAGGATCGACCAGTCTTAAAAGTTTGATCCTATGCCTAATTGCTACATGCTTAGTTGAGAAGCAGCAACGACCAATTTTATTGTCCTATGGTTTGACCCGGCCGTGGATCGAACCTTTCGCACCCGAGGCAAGTTAACCATTACAACATCGAATCAGCTTTTTTAGATAGAAAAATTCAATTTATGTTTTAGAAATGCAGAAACGGAACGCCACCTTCAAATCTGTTTATATGGGTTATCATTGAATATTAGTTTCAAAATTTCTATTTTGTTGTATCAAATACTTATGTGATAAAATCCAGTTTTACAGAATAAGTAGTTTTAAATTTATTTCATGATTTTTTACTTTAATAAAAATTTAAATTAAACTTCTGAATGTGATACGGAATTAAAAGATCACTTTAAAATCGGATCAATTTAAAGATACTTATGACAAATAATTATCAACGAAAAAAATGGCCACTTGTATTATGAAAACCTTAAACTTAGTTAAAGAGAGAAAGATAAACACCTACCACAATCATTTTCTTCCCAGACTCCATTTTTGGGTTATTCTTTTACAAGATAAATTAAAATTATGCTTTAGTTTTATAATAAACATAAAAGCAATAAAGCGTTACCATGGAATACGAACCGATTTACGCACCATTGAAAACAGACATTATTAAGAAGCATTGTCTTCCGTCAAAAATAAAAGGCAACAGCTTTCGACCGGAGGTTTGTAAAATCGATAATGCATTAATATAAAAGGTGTTCTTTTTATCATCAGATCAAAACTGAGGAGTTAATTTACACGTGTTGGTGAAAACGAGATTAAAACGTGATTAAACATTATTTTGACGTCCGCATGTTGTAAGCCAGCTGCTTTTATACGCGTTTAATTTTATTACTTAGCTTTCAATATCACCTATCCGTATTTCTTTGATGCCAACTAGGGAACGTGGTCTCAATGGCAAAATTGATCTTCATAAAATCTGGAAAGTTTTGATCAGAAATCAACAAGTAATACATATATTGTCAGCGCCTTTTAAGAATACTGTCTGTTTAAATGAAAAGCTGAAATGAATGAAAGTTAATTAAGTTGATTAAACCACACCATTTCCTTTCAGATAAAAAATATACTTTCAAGATTTTAATTTTATTTTTGGTTCATATTTTTTGTTTTATTTTTGTTTTAATTTTTCGAATTTTATGATGGTTTAAATCCAAATTTTTATTTTCAAATTTACACTGGCAGCACTTAATAAAGAGTTTTGATACATGTAGTATTGAAACATTCATTTATTCATTTGTTATGGTTATAGTTCATCTTCTTAAAGCATGTTCAGTGTAGAGTGCATACTTTACATCATTACGTAATCTTTTAAAAAAAAAATGTGTTGGGATTAGAACAAAGGCTTTGTATTTCGGAAACTGTCTCAGCTGATGGCAACCTTTGGAAACTTGATAATTCATTCTGCATTTGTGTGATATATTAGATTGCTTTGCATGAATTAGATTTGATATTGTTGTATCGCACTGCACTTTTTAGCAGTTCCGTTTCGAAGATATTTTTGCATTTAACATTTCCTTTAGTGTTAAGAATTTAATTCAATCTGCAGGAATTATAGTACTTTTTATCGTCTTCTCGAGACTTAGGTCGCATTCACACCATGATTAATACAAGTGTCAAAATAGTAAAGCAGATTTTTCAAACCAAAATATTTTATTGAGGATAGAATACAATTAAAATGAAATCTCATCGTCATTCACAAAATGTATTTTTAACAGCAAATGTATTCTATTAAAGTTATTGATTATAACGTGTAAATGTATTCAGTCAGGAAAATTACGTGCAGAGAACATGTTTACATAACCAGTGTGAAAATGCCTTATTTGAACAATACAACAATTGAAACGCTCTCGCTGTCTAATTCTACTGAACAGCCTCGGTGGTGTCATGGTTAGCGTGCTCGCCTCTGTTGCGGAAGGTTGTGGGTTCGATCCCGGCGGGTCTAACAAAAGGCATTAAAATTGGTATTTGCTGCTTCTCCGCTAAACACGCAGCATTTAGGAGTAAGAGCCAAGGTTGGTCGGCCCAGAGTCAGGATAATGTGTCTGGGTAAAGTGGTTTGTCTTCCTGCGGACTGTTGCTTTCGTGAGCTAGCACGTTAAAAAATCTGGCTAAGCGTGTAGTTTTAGTACAAGGCAGGTTCATTCATCATCATCATTCATTAATATGATCTCGTCCTGAATATGCATGAAATATTAGGCACTGGACGTTAAGCAACATTCAATCAATTAATCAATTAACCAATTAAACTTTTTTGAACAAAGGTTAACATATCCAACGGCCGTCCTCATATAATGAAATTGCTATTTTTCCGTAGTCGACGCTGGTAATGAGTTATCCTTCTACACATACTGGATATATCTCTTGGGGCAACAAGTAGAGTAACCCGAATCATTCAGGCACTCTCCGTATACGATTCTCTCCTTCTGTCTGTTAATGGAGCGATCCATAGAGAATGTAATATAACGACTGAATTATTCGGGTTACAAGTAGAGGTTTTTAATTTATAGTTTTTGGGTGGCTGTTTCCTAGACAATCATACCACATATTCCTTGTCTATATATATGTAAACGAAATATATCTTTAAAAAATAATATTGGGTTATTTACATGAAAAACTAAATCATCTGATACAAAAAATCCAAGACGCAAGAAAATCATTCTTTCATTTGTTGTTCTTCCCCTTAAATGTAGCATATTATATTGTCTTGACAACGAGTCGTTGACCCACACCTTAAAACCGTTACCATTAGCGGAACTATTTTCTATTTAAACAGTAAACAAGAGAGAGTGCACGATTCAAAAAGTACAAAAATATAATTCAGATAAATCAAGAAATTATAAATATTTTAAATGCTTTAGTATACAGATATATATGTATGCATGAAAAATTATATGCGAAATTTTAAAATTCATAAAAAAAATAATATATAAAATCGTTTTGTCAACGCGTCAATTTTTTCTTTTTATGTGAGTCACTAGAGCATTTTTTTTTTGGCACGCGACAAAACATTTACTGTATCGAATGATTCATCCTGCTTGATTAGTGTTGCACTAAAAAAGTTGTAAAGGTATTGTACCTTGTTTCCTTTCATAAACGATATCTAAATAAAAGTGAGAAAATTTTACCAACGCCCATAAAGTATATTTAATTATTGATGTATTAAAACGTCAGGTTGCAAACAGCACAATTTGGTTATATTATTTCTCATTTAACAAAATTAATCATAAAGATCAATAATTGGTAATGTTGGAAGGGGATATAGAATGAGTTTAATTTTTGCTGATCCTAGACTTTTGGAAAACGACTGTATCATGCAAGTAGTTTTTTGCAAGATATTTTCATAACAAATATTTTTAAAAAAGTAACATAGATGGCCAAAAGGACAAAAAGCTGACATTCCATTTCCCTTGTATCACTTTTCGTAAAATTTGGTGATTTCCGTTTTGCATCTAATGTCAAGTTACATGTAAACAAATTGATACTGTAGTTTAAAGTCTTTAACAAAGCATTCAGCTGTTGGACTCGTGAATGTCTGAGCTTTTTCATCAATAAAAACTTTTCTGTTTTGTCCTTCCAGGATATCTCCAAATTTTATAGTGGTTTTTGGTTCCAGATGAGCGTACAAACCTGCATTAAAAGATTGTCCTAAAGACATCATGGTTGAAATCGTTTTTGTTTTCTGTTTTGTGGTTATTTGCTTCTATCGGCACTGGTGTTTATTGGTACTGGAACCAGACAACACGTCAATTTCAGCAACATAATTCTCCTTCTGTTTTAGTAAAAAATCTTATTTGATGTTTTCCTCGATGTCAGCTTAATATTCACGATTTTGCAAATGAATTTAAAAAAGAGGGAACATATGAAATGCAAGTTTTGAACTATAAATGTTAAGAAGACCACGCCACTTTCATGATGCGACAGAGATTTTTTAAAATCTAGACGAATTTTCAACGCCTCAAACGAAAAGAATTCCACCCCAGCTGAATCGGCACGATTAAATTACAAATATACATGGTGAGTGACAGGCCAAATATCTTAGAATTGATCAAAACAACGATGAAAGAACATACACATGTTCTAATAGTCATGCATTTTCACTTCGACCAGGCCCATGCTTGGCTACATTTTTTTTAACCAAACCATCCCTTTTTATCAAGGCCAAAGTTGGATATTATGCACAAATACATAATTAATGACACACTGTCAAAATCATACCAGGATGGCTCTGCAGGTGGACCAGATGTCACCGAGGGTATTCACCAGCCCAATTGTCCAACAGAAATTTGCTTTACTCGATTAAAGTCTAAAACACTATAAATACGGAAAGGCCTCGAAACATAGTGAACTAAGTAGTTGTCACTCCCGTCGGATATGTCGTTCGTATTTGAATACTTCTTCTTATTTGTTTACATATTGAGGTTTCTTTGTTGTCAACTAAGCCCAAAATTTTACAACTATTAAATATCTCAAAGATGCATAAGCGGCTGATCTTCACACCATATTCATGTTAGAGAGGTACCTCAACTGTCATGTATAAGGGAACTATAGGTATCATCCTTACCACTTTTATGTATATATTGTTTTTTATATAGATATCCCGCCCTAAACCATACATGTATATATTTCATACGTATATATTTGTATATATTTCGCCATGGCGAGGCGGCCGGGGTATAGAAATAGGCCGTTCGGTTTCTCCGCCTGCAGGTAGAACCCCTGCTAAAGGGGCGTCCGTTAG
>JAULBM010061104.1:0-10293 GCA_032357055.1 Geukensia granosissima | reverse complement strand
AGGGGGCGGGAGAAAGGAGAAAGGAGGGGGAGAAAGGAGAAGAGGGGAGGGAGAAAGGGGAAAGGGGGAGGGAGAAAGGAGAAAAGGGGCGGGAGAAAGGAGAAAGGTACCCCCTGTCCACCCCAACATATATAGTAGTAATCCTGACTGTTTAAGGAGTTTAACTCTCCAATGTGGAGGTGACAAGTTCGACCAATCGGAGTTCAACACGAGTTACTGACTATCTGTAACTTGGGCTACTAGTTCCACATCAACACGAAAGAGTTCTCAACTCGGGTTGTACTCAAGTACCGGAATTATGCAGCGCCGACAGAGAATTTGTTTATACTGAAAACCCGTTTAGTCTAATTTGTCACATCCACAAAGGCGAGTCAAACTGTACCTAACTCCGAGGAAGCTAGGGTTAGTAGAGTTCTAATGGCGCGAATAAATCATCGAATCAGCGAATAGTTTTCAAAATGCTCAAAAGCGACTCCACCCTAGTGTTTCAAGTGAAAACGGCTTCTCGTGTTCATTTAGAGTTTCTGCTCGTATTCCAAGTAAAACAACCTAAATGTATTTTCAATGTACGGAAGATGAGACTCGATTTGTTTAACTTTTAGGTATCATGGTTTTTTAGGATTCCATGTTATAAGCCTTACTTTTTAAAACATATTATCCTTTTATTTGGCAATATTTCAATAACTCATACAATGATACGCAAAAAGTTTATTAGTTTATAGATATCAATAATCCATTTCGTAAGACTTTATATATGTGTAAAAAGTATGTCAATATCAGTATTAAACTCTAAAGGCACTTATAAAGTGCAGTACCTAAAAATTCCAAAACATGGCTTCTTTATTCCGGATACCAAAACTACACAAGTGTCCATATAAAGAAAGATATATAGCGGGTTCATCCAGGTGCTTCAGCAAGCCTCTTTGTAAATAACTTACAACTATACTGTCGGCAGTCAAGAAAGGCCTTCAAAAGTACTGTGATAAAGCGTACTTCACAAGCGGTGTTAATCAAATGTGGATATTAAAAAATTCGAAAGATTCGAAATTCATGGGCCATAACTTCAACAAAAGCCCTAGAAGCGGGACGAAACTCGAACTGTAACTCATCATGGTAGACTCGCATACAAAAAATTAGCTCATTTAGAAAAAAAAGAGTAGACAGACAGACAAACGGATGGAGAGCAAAATCTCAAGTCCCCTTCAGATAAAGCCGATAGGGTATTAAAAATAACTTGACCTCTTCTCGGATTGACATTAACCCGGATTAGATTTTAAGGATTCCACGACGGTGTTGCGCGGAAGACAGATGATGCTTACCCTTCATGAGCACCTGATCAAACTCCTGTTTTGTAAAGGAGTTCGTTGATTCCAAGCCTTTGTTCCTTTTGTTTTCGTTGTTTCTTTTAGTGTGTTTCAAATTTGTCTTGTCTCTTTGGACAATGCACTTCTGATTTCTCACATGGGTATTCTACACTGGACTCGTTACGTTAGAGCTTTGATTTAACTTTAACAAAATCTATTCTGTTTTAAGTGGTGATGTTTCTTTTTTCATCTATCATCATTCTATTTTTAAAATTACTATCACACAACTTACCACCCCATTCAATCAGATAGTTTTTAGGATCTACTGAACATGCAACATCAGGAATTTCACACATTGCATCTTCAATGCATCCACGTCCATCTAAAAATGAATGCCCCCAAGGGCAACAGCGTGGAACTGAAATTCCTCCTTGACATTCCCAATAGGCTCTACATGTCCTTTTACTGGCATATTGGTATTTGTCTGCTTGATATTTACACACCTCTAAAAAATATTTTCACGTTATAATTTTTTGTGTCTGCAATGTATGCAACGAAATATGAAAAAAGTTATGGTATATATCCAACAGAAGTATTGAATTTCAGTTTGTTATCAACTAAAAAACTTTACGCGTAAGTTAAATAAAGTATAAAATTTTCTCCATTAATGTCAATTAGTCATCAAAATACGTACCATGCGGGCAATAAACATCTTTGCTTAATTTGCATGTCAGTGCGGACTGGCTCCAAAATAAACCATATGGGCATAGTTGAGTAACGGGCCTTAAACTACCACCATCTGTTGGATAGCAGACAACAAAACGATCACACGATGTTGGATGGTTGGTATACCCCACTCCTCCGTCCATCTTGCAACCTAAGCAAATATCTGCAATGAGAAAAGTATATCAAACATTAATGTGTATCTTCATGTATTTTTTGGTATTTTGTGGAAAACTATTAATTCGACACATCTTTTATATAGGTTCTAATCGACAAAATGCAAATTAACAAAAACTGATTAAATCTGATGAAATTTGATTGGTTATATGAGCATTTCAAGAAGTAACCACTCATAGCATTAGGACCAGAACATGAGAAAGCCGAAAAAACAACATTATAAAATTAAATGAAGAACACATATACAGACAAACATAAACAGGCAGCTGGAAGGACAAATAAGGAATGAATCCTTCACAGTTATTTTAAAAGTTTAAAATTTAAGTTTTTACTGGAAATTTCTTGCAAAAATAATAGCTGAAAACCCCATGCCAAACAAGTCTGATAACAGGGATGGTCCACCAGCAGAGGCATCGTTTGACTGGTTTGAAGTACAACTTTATCAATATTGAATAGTAATGGTGAATTTTGATATGCTATATGCGCAATCCAAGGAGTAGGAAAGCCGAGACCCAAACATTGTTTAATGAGGAGCTCATTTGTTTAGAGAGATAAAATTTTAAACTCTAAAAACATAAATTTAATTTTTGCAGTAATATTGATATACCGTCCCATATCAATACAGAATCTATGAATAGGAAAATTCTGACCAAAGGGAGACAAACGTGATAAATAAAATGGCAAGATCTTGAACATAGTGTGTACAAAGTCAGATAACTCAACAATTTATATTAATGCATTTGCAAAAACAAGCTAATTACATTTTATTTCTCTGCCAAATAATGACGAACATTATAAGAAACATGTGAAAATTTGAAGGAATTCTTGAGATACATTTAGCTGTAAAACACTGCAATTGATGACAACATGTGAATATTTACTGTGATTACCAGAAATATTTTGGCTTGGATTACCTTTGAAACCACTTAGCCTCTAGCACAAAAAATGTACTGATCTCAATGTCATATAGCAAAGGATTATGAGTAATTATTATTAAAGGCCATAAAGATAGCTAGTTGGAGTAATTAGCCTGAATTATTTTAAGACAGTTTTTGGGGTCTGAATACACCTAGCGCATAGGAATGTGTTTTATTTTGTTCCAACCAAATTGTAGCCTGACATTCACATTATTGACTTCATTGTTCTTTAACAATTTTTGACCACCCATTCCTAAAATCAAACAACATTTAAATATAAAATACTATTATTTTCATATTTTTCTATAACTTTATTCGAATTGACCTAAAAAGCTTCGTTTTGGAAGCTAAATATGGCCTTTATCGTACAATGTCGTTTCGTTAAGCCCATTTATACTATACATACAACGGAAACATACTGAATGATTTTCCTATACCGTTGTGACTTACATCGATTGTGACTATACAACGGCTTTGACTACTGAGTTACACGACGGGTGCCACTAGTGGAGCAGGAGTTGCTTACACTTCCGGAGCTCCTGAATTCACCCTGGTTTTTGTGGGGTTCATGTTACTCCAGCTTTAGTTTTTAGTGTAGTGTTGTGTATCCTATGTTTGTCTTTCGTTTCATTTTGTTTGCCATGGTCTTGTTTGTCTTCGGGTTGACTCGATGGTTTTGCATATGTAAATTTTGCTTCTTTGCACGACCACCATGCTGCATATAGACAATCAGATGATAAAGTCTTGTATTGATGATAGTGTAAAACAAAATCTGGTGAAAATCCGTTTCCATTTGTCAAAATCATAAGTATCAGCAGCTTGTACCCGCAGGAAAACCAAGCGAGACAACTTAAATTTGGAATAAAAGGAATTCGAAGATACCAAAGGAGCAGACGGATATCGTTAAGTCGGAAGACAGACCATTGCCAACAAAAAATTATACATAAACAGATAAATTGGTAAGGATTTGGTGAACATGAAGAAACATACCTGTCGGTAAGGTTTCTGTGAACACCAATGTTCTAGTGTTTTCCATTTCCAGTCCAAGTTGAACCTTCTGCAGGGAAACCGGTAGTTTAATGTTTTCGTTCTTCTTGTCTATGTTTAAATGCAGCGTCTGTGCAGCAACGGGAAGCTTAGGTTGAACAGGTAAAATTTCCGGCAAAACATTTTGAGAAAGAGAGGCCACTGGTATTTTGTTTGTATTGGAAAGAATAATGGTTTTTTCCTGCTTACCAGGTTGAAGCTCCTTGAAGGACATTGGAAGTTTTGTCTGTAACGCTGATATCTGCGGAAGAACCTGTTCGGAAAATGTTGTTTGACTGTTATTTACATTGTTGTTGCTATTAATTATTATTACAGAATTATTTTTAATTTCCTTTCCATTAACTTTGCCGAATTCGACTAAATCTGCTATTACTATTCCGTCACTGATCAACGACAAACCGGGATTTCTATTATTACTGCTATGCTCCATACCGATAGGGAGATAGTTGGTTGTAATAAGATTTTTCCATTCCGAATGATCTCTCGGAACATTGTTTGTCAGCCCTTGTCTTAAAACTTCGCCGAAATCAACTACTCCAAGATTTGTTATGTCTACTTTTCCATCCATTGCCATTTGTGACCAACGGTTAAAATTATCAAATGCTGGGTTATCTCGGATATTAAAATCAGAAATTAATGCTTTATCATTTGAAACGTTTTCTTTTGATATTTGATTTGAACCGTCTGAAATTTTATTTTTACTTTTGGAAACAAAACCATTAATAGAGTTGATTGCCAACACAGATGGCTCATTTACGCCAGAAATCTGATCAATGTTCTTCTGCAATTGATTTTGCATATTTTGGAACTGTCTAATTTGGTTAAGGATGTCGTCCCCGGTCGCGATAGATTCGGATTCCAATAAACCAGTGCCAAGCTCTTTACTTTGTGTTATATCAGGTGTAAATAAAACATCATTTGCTGTTGAGTGTTGTTGGATAAAGTTATCCGATGAACCATTTTCAAGGACATCAGAACTAATTACCCTTTCTTCAAGCATAAATTTTGCTGGTGAAATGCTATTTACCGTCCCGATATCAGATTTTGTATCAATAAACTTAGCATCACTTTGGCCGTTTTGAATAAATATGGAATCCGGTGTCAAACCTAGGCTGTCGGTAGATAAAACGGTTTCTGATATACTACTTCCAAAATCCAGTAGACCCGAATGCAATCCTTTACCTATAACTATATTGCTGGAGATTGCACTGATATTTGAAATATGATTTTTATTTCCAATATACGGCCACTGATCAGAATTTGTTGTTAAACTTTCAGATAAGCCATTTAATCCATGGCCGATGTTTTGTCTTAAACCCGAAACTGGAGGTACAGTAAGATCAACGGGGTCGACTGTCATGTCCATACCGGAGACTGACCTACCATTGCCATTGTTCAATGAAATAGCAGAATTGGGAGCAGAATGAGGAATCGGAGCTGGAAGTTCGGCGTTCATATTTATATTTCCATTACTTATCTGAAGGTTTGAAATTGGCAGAATATCAGAATTTTCATTTGAAATTAGTGATGTCGTGTCAATAAAATTATTGTGTAAAGCTCTTTGTTCTTTTGAATTAATGTCTCCGTGTTGATTTCTAGTTGTATCCAGTATAGTGTTATGTGTATTGTCTATATTATTGCTGCCTATTTGATTTTTATTTACATCGGAACTTACAGCTGTGTCGAACGGCAGAGTGCTGTGAAGAAAACCTCTGAGATTGCGTAAAAGATTTGGTTTTCTAGAAACGCCTCCTGACAACCGTTCTTCAATGTTGTTTTGCACAAAACTTAATCGTTGGTTGTCTAAGTTAATTGAAGTGTCGATGCTCATAATTGGTAAAAACGGATCATTTCGATGAAGAGATTTTAAATGACCAATTCTTTTGTTGTCACTGTTTTTCATTCTTTTGAAAAATCTAAATTTTTTATTCATATTGACAGGAAGTTTAACATTCGTTTTATGTTTTCTCTTTACATTAATACGTTTTTTGGTCACAATCAAATCTAGATCTTTTTGTAAAGAATGATTTCTGACTTTAGTTTTTAATAACGACTTCGTCTGTTGCGAGTTGTGCTTGTTTTGGAGATAATGTACGGCCTTATCAGTCATAATGGGTTTATTTAATGATATTGTTTTAAGCCTAAAAGCCTTCTGAATATCTTTTCTTTCCTTTTTAATAAAATTGCTAGGAGACACATTGAATGGCAACTTGGATTTCAACTCAAAATCTGTAAAAAAAATATGGATATTATTTTAACTTTGAATACAAAAGATCAAATTAAAATAAACAACTTTTTAATAACGTAGACAATTATAAATACACATATATATGTGTTCTTCTGTCTTTTTTCTTTCAACCAGACATGGTTGCCAATGACTTTGATGTCGTTGTCTGCGTCTTTTACCATGACCACATTTTGTGGGCGATATTAAGCTGAGCATTTGTACAATTCAAAATTTATTTCTCTTCTCTCATGAGAAATTGTCAGAAAACATCCATTTTAGGCCACACATTACGTTATCAGGGCCTACCGTTAAACGTTGGTCTTATAATTTAAAACCATACAATTAGGAGGCTCATTTTTTACATTACATCTTACAAGTTTTCTAATATGAAAATTAAACTAATGGGTAGATGTCAGAAAGACTGCACTCCAACCACTTGAAAAACAAATGGAATTAACAAATCTAGAGATCTCCACAAGACCTTCAACAAGGGTGGAATACCATTCTTTATAAAAAGCTTTAAATCGCCCCAAATAAAACACATGAATACGTAAAATTATACAGCTCCTACTTGAATATCATCAAAAATGTACATGTAAGAAAACATATAACACAAAGACAAACACATGGCCAAAATTCTGACTATGGACAGGCACATTAGACATGTGGTGGAGTTAAACTAGTCTAGTGGGATTCCAAACCTCTCCCAACGAGTGGTCTGACTAGAAAGTATCTGAATTACAATAAGTATACATAAATATATGCAAAAAGAAGATACCTCTCCAACGCTCGCAGTTACTGAAAGCAAGCTCATTGTGAGATTCGTGAAGATAAGATGAACTGTTTCCAAGATATTGCAAAATTAAATGGTTGCTAAGGAATAAGATTGATTGCTAACAACAAAATAGAATGTTCATTTTACAAATGTCATTTCTGTTCTGCATGTGATTATAGCATACGTTGTTTAAATATATATGGTTATTTACGACTTTAATGTGTTTGATTTGGATTGGATGAAACCCTAGCCCCATTTTCAAACAGTATTTGTTCTCAGAACTGCTTGTCAGTGCCCAGTACTTCTAACCTTGAATCTTAACCAAAAGGCAAATACAGAAACAGCCACTTCGTAACAATTTTATTAAATAATCTTACTTGTATGTATGATAAATATCATAAGTATGAATAAATTAACCCATAGCTAAGGTCAATATAGGTTTTGTCACTAATTTCAATTTCTGTATTTAATTAGACAATTTATTTAATATTAGAGGAAAAAATTAAAACAGTATTGGTTGGGCCGATTTTTTTTAATAGGACAGGTTTACAAATAAACTTTTCCCCATTCTGCATAAAGGTACCCAAGTTTTTCACTGATATAATCAATATTAATTATAATCAGTTTTCTGAAGGATAAATGTGTCAACCGTTTAAAAATTACTTAAATCTATAGATGTATTCTTGCCAAATTTGCTTGGCTTAGACTAATTTAGAAATTTTTACACCTAGCGACTAGTCTAAAACGTGAGGAAGTGGTTTATAGATATACGGAAATAATAACACATATGTACCATATATCAATGTAATTAATGATCCTCTAACCACAAATACTCACTGTCTGTGTACGGTATTGAAGTATATGGTCTTGGTTGATGTCCTGTAAAATATAATGTGGGAGTATATCAGCACGGTCAATACTACAAGTTAGAAAGGTACAACTAGTACTGTTAAACAATTCAGTTGTAAATCAGATTTATGATATTGCAGTTACATGTTTCCGAGGTCTTCTAATGTTAAATAAATAGGATAAATTTAGGTATGCTATATGTAAATTTCAAATAGTAGCCTCTTACAGTAGCATTAAAACCGAAACATAGGAAGTCAAAGATTAAAATATAGCAAAAGAAGCACTAAAATCCAAACAAATCGAAATGGGAAGCCAAATCTGACGACAGGGACCACTGCTAAGTGCATTACTTTTCAAGGCCTTTCCGTATTTTCAATGTTTTAGAATTTTAGCAAATGCAGGAAATTTCTGTAAAACATTGTTTGATAAATTTCATGCCAGACAAGTCTGACAACTGGGCTGGTGAATACCCTCGGGGATGAATGTTCCACCAGCAGAGGTATCGACCCAGTTGTTTCAAAATAACAGCAGACAGCACAAGCACGGGGAAGATTTTTATGACTTCCACATAGCACAAAAAACTCCGTAATAATTATTAAACGAAAAACTATAGAGTATATGCTAGAAAAATATGATCCACATCTTATAGAATTCAAATCTAAATACTGTAAAGATACTTACTTGAAAACCTGTGCTACAACTCTTTGTTAAGTGAGCATGGGCGTCATGTGTTATGATACACACCTATTAAATGGTCAAACTTAATAGAAAAGCACATATTAATTTGTGTATTAAAAAATAAATCTGAATGACAATAAATCGCCCTCGCATCTAATTCTGGTTGTATTTTTAATGATTCTTAACATTTGGGTACATCAAATAAGTGCTTTTTGTTTTGGTAGAAAAATCAAATTTTACTTGAACTCCCAAATGAGTGTCTGACCTTTGAAAGGAATATTTAAATTTGAGAAAAATCTAGAAAACTTTAGGCTTTTGGTTTGATTCTGGATCTTGTAATTACTGATGTTAAAAGTCTTAAAACTCATAAAGTTTTGCAATTTCGAGAAAAATGCAGATTGTAACAACCTTAAAATTTGAAAATAAGAAATCATGAAAAATTGCAAAAACACGTTATGCATTGACTTTGTGCTACACACAAAAGATAAATATATCTTAAATGGTCAATGCTTGCACAAGAGTAAAACTGAAGTCATTATAATAAAGATCTTTAAAGTCAAATGAAATCGGATTTGCAAAAAAAATTCTACCGCAAGACAAAAACATTTCATAAAAATCATACAAGGTGTCATTTACTTCCAAAATGAGACTGGTGGGGTAAATAGCTCGCTAAATCTCAATAACACTATCTATTAGATTGATCGAGTGAATGTTGTTTAACATTTAGCGGCAAATATTTCATGCATATTCAGAACAAGATCATATGAAATAATGTTAATTGAATAACCACTTCATTGCATCTAGACTTAGGCTCACGAAAGCAACAGTCCACAAGAAGAAATCCCACTATATCGAGAAAAACTATTCTTACTCTGGGCAGACATATCTTTGTCCTTACTCACAAATGTTGTGTGCTTAGCGGAGAAGCAGCCAAAATCATTTTGGTTTTCCCCCGCTTAATATAGGATCTAATGCCTTCCACACTAGAGGCGACTACTTGTGCTGTTGTCCCGTTATTTAGGTCTTTTCTAATCTTGCGAGGTTTTCAATCCTTTTGTTTTGCTCTCAGAGTATTTTTCTCTGCACATGATAGAGGAAGAGCGAGGCGTTTTTTCAGGCACTTTTCGGTTTTCGAAGGTTTTCTTGTAGTTTTGTCCCGTTCGTTTGATTTTTTTAATCGAGGGTTTAACCTCTGACCGACGCTAAGACTTTCTCTTATGTACCAAATTAATTAGAGATAATTTCATGATCATAGATTATTGCAAGTATACGTCTTCTTGTTTTACGGGGTTCCTCTTTCATTCACCATCCAGCATCTACTAACAATCTTATTAAACTACAGTTATATAGGTTTTTAGTGGGGTTCCTTAGTTAGGACTTGTGGTAGCTCTGACGCTAACCCTACCCCGCGGTCTGCAAAGCATTTCTCCTTTGACCGCTTCAGCTCTTCTTTGATTGCGCTATTCTGCTTAGCCCATTGCTGGTTAATGTTTTTACATCCTTTGCAGTATCTTATCTGTACAAGCGTTATGTTTGGTATGTTTCCACGTCTTTGTATGGTATTTTTCAAAGTCTCCGTCCCGTAAGCGTCTCCAT
>JAULBM010061093.1:0-10293 GCA_032357055.1 Geukensia granosissima | reverse complement strand
AAATATCTATATTTCTCAATGTCTGAAAGAGTCATTTCATCACCGGGTTTATGTAATTGAAATTCTTCTCTGATTTTTTCTATCACACGTGGATTTCTCCCAAGATGCATCAGGCATGAACACATGGCACTTGAAGTGGTATCGTGACTTGCAAACATTAGTTCCACGATTGACTCGCATGTTTTGTATCGAGACTCTTCGTGTTCCTCTCGCATTAAATAGTCTAAAGCACTGACATTCTTTTTATCGTCGACCGGGGTGGATTCGATTTTTTCAATATTTTCTTTGACTTTCTGTATCAGAAACTTCTTTGCTTTGAGAGCCTGAAAAACAAAATATTTACGTTACAAGATATATAGCATTTTTGACATTGTATGAAAAATAGCCCTTGTGACCCATGCCTTTTCGAATTTGCGGCTAGCTTTGCATCAATTGGAGACTCAATTTGTATTTTAAAGCGAGTCAGCTTCATTCTTCTGGTAGCTTTTTTGAAACAGGACTTTAAAGTAAAGGAACAAAAGAAACAAATTCTAAGTGTTTTTCGGTCGCTTAACTATATCAATATTTTTTGTCATTTACTTCTTTATTCCTTAGACTCGTTATTAACTATCGAAGTAAAATGCAGTATTGACAAGCCGAGACTATCTAAAAAAGAAATTATTCTGTTAATCTCGTCCTTCATTTAATGAAGAAAGGTCAGACTCGATGTTAGTATATCACGTATATAACTTCGAAATCTAAAGGTTTTAAAACTTTTTAACTTTTACTGGGGCAACTACATCTACAAGTTATTTCCTTAATTGTTTCAAAATAAATTTCCATTTTAACCATTTTCTTTTATAATTTTATAAGTTGTCTAAAATGTTTAAAAGTATAAAAAAAATAATTCATTGAGTCATCCAATTTATAAAAAAAGCCCGAACTTATGAATAATTATAATGTTTACCTATTAAAACGTCTCCCATGCGAACTCCATTTTGTCATCAATTTATAGGCGAGAAAAACTAAAACTGATTGTTTAATGTAAATGATTTATTTCAAAAAATCAACTTGCGGAAAGCAATGGTTTAAAATAAAGTGTCGTATCCGGTTTAAAGTCAGTAGTAAATTTGTGATAATAAAAGGGCGTGACCATCCCAGGACCCTAGGAGAATTTTGGAGGAGAGAAGTAATTATTAAGCTGAGATCATCTTGCCATTGAAGAATAGAAAATAAATGCTCTTGGGGTCGGGATCGTAAAGATTAGAGAGTTATTAGTACATTTGTAATCGTGGGTGCGGCCAAGACCCTCGTTTCCCGATAAAAATGAAAACCTGGGTGCATATATTGTGTCTATGGACCAAGGCCTACCACACTGCAAAGTCTTCATTAATCCGACCTTCATTTTCCAAGAAATATTTTCGTGCTAAGAAAGAAAGAAATGAAGAAGAAGTAACAACGGTTCGAGTGTAATATACGCATCTAAAGTCGGAGAAACGGGACAAAAACAATAAGTGTCCAAGTTTGTTCGGCATTCATAAAATAAATAAGAAGTTATTTTGTCGGCTTAGGACAGAGTTACTTTTGATTAAATAGACAAGAGGAAATCAATACTATTATATAAAACTGTGTCAGATTAAAACGACGGTATTTGTTTCTCGTTCAATTTTATCCAATCGCCAAACCTCGGGTGAGTCCGCTACTCTTCCTCAACAGAATCGACCGAGTTGTGACGAATGAATTTTATCTAGACTAGATAAATCACATTATCAAACATAAATACATGTATTATCGAAACGAATTAGGAGTTACCATAATATTAAAGCTCATTTTGGAATTTTATCGTCTCCATAAAAACATGCCTCTGTGTTTACAAATATCCGGTAAACATTGTTGAAACTTAACTTTGATATCCCTTTCAAAATTTATTATCGGAGCTTTTTTGCAATTTTAGCAACTAAATTTATATTAAATAAAAAATAAAATTACTTTGTACAAACCAAATCCTGGCAATTCTACTGGTAAAGAAAACATATTTTTTATCATGATTTGGAAAACAGAACTTAATTCGTCTGCCATCTTTTCATCACAGTCAAAACCTGCTAAAGATGTCGTTGAAATGGTGAAAGCCAGATTTCTGCATTGGGGATATGCCAAAATTCGTCCTGACTTGCACCACAAATCTATGTAGTGTTTTATATTTTTTCGAATCAAAGGTATGTTCGCATTTAAAGCCTCTGGAAGAAATAAGTTTATGAGAAGTCGTTTCCTGTCTTTGTGTTCCTTAATGTCGTCCATCATTGATAAAGCATAAGGTCCGAGGACTTTCCGAATACTGGGCGGCCATTGTGATGACACGAGAGAATGTTCAGACATCAGAATTTTTCGAAGATTTTCAGCTCCTGATACTCGGATGGTTGGTCTGCCAAGCACATGGGTTCTGTATACGTTGCCGTATTTCTTCTGGCGAGACTTGTAGAACTTGTCATTCTAAATATAAAAAGAAGCAAGTATTAGAATAAATGTATTGCCTCGTGTGTTTTAATAGAATATGATGTAGGTTTGACCTTTAAGAAAGTGAAGCCTACTACCACATGTAAAACCGAATATCATTCCAGTGAACAAACAGCCTTGAAAACAATCGCTTTAAATGCTTTACTGACTACGTAAATGCGCGCCGCAGGGGAGATTATCCAGCAGTCAGACCTTAAAGGTCTGAAACACGGTCAAAATCTTTTGAAAACATTGTTTTTAAAAAAAAAACCAGCGAACATCCTTAAGTATATAATGAAAACACGTAACAGAAAAACATAAAAAAACATAAAGATATCTAGATATCCACTGAACTACATGTTCCTTTCTTTGGACAGGGGTGGGGTTAAATACGTTTGTGAGCGCTAAACCCTCCCCTAACCTGGGAAATTGGAGTGACGTCGAAACGGCAAAAAAAAACTTAAAAATGGACTGCATCAGATTTAACTTTAAAGTTGATGCATATTACGCAAATAGTTCAAAATGATGTTTCTTTGATCTCGTCACTTTTATCTCGTCACAAATTAAACAAAAACTGATATTTGAAATTTTTAAAAGATTTTGGAAGGGTATTAATCGCATGTAATTATCCGATAAAGGCATTCATGTATAGTTGGTCCGAACACTATAATATAATATCAAATCGAAAAAGCTACTTAGAACCTACATGTAACATATTCGTGATTCTTATGTAAAAATCGACAAATGTCTTTAAATTTTTTGTCAGCTAGTTGGAAAATCAGTTATAGAAGTCTGTCTAAGATCTATTATATCTTGAAGGCATTCTTGTGATTGTTTCTTCGGTCCCCGACCTGAAATTACGTAAATTTAACATTGAATCTTAGTTATAGACTATAGGTTTCAAATTGTAGGTCTCCTATTTTTGTTCAACATTGAAATAATCTAGATACATCAATTAGAAAATTAACCATTTTATCAGAAAATCGCAGGTCTGAGTATCGCTCGCCTAAACAACGACAAAATTATGACATGAATACTACATCAGTTGTTTCATACAAGAATATTATTAAATGCATTTCCCTGCAGAGAGTCCTGTGTTACAACAAGTTCAACTGTGGCGATCAACTTGGCTGGCTATCATGGATGTCGGACATAACTTAGGAGGCGGGATCTAAAACCCCATACCACTGAAATTTAGTTGCAATAGGCTCAGTATAGTTTCAAACAGTACTTTAATGTGAATTTACCAAATGGTTCTATGTAAAACAAAGTTTGGATGCGAAGACCATCTAGGTTGTAAGTCGGCGATGCTCGTCACAATTTTAGTAGAGGACCGCCAAAGCATGAACCATTTTAAAAATGTTTGGTTGGAAGTGCCTCAATAATGACTGACAATAAATTTTTTATGTGCATTTTCCATAGTGTCCTAAGTTTTAAAAAAGTTCGGCTGTGTCAGACATCTTTGATGGTAGTCGGGAATATGAAACAATTCTTTGTAGAAGACCACTCATGTAACGTTCATTCGATGTTTGCAATTGATTTAAAAATTGTGGCAAAAAGATTTTTCAAATATCCTAACCCTTTTACTAGTTTTAGTTAAGGCGACCGTCTTGGTTAACGGGCAGAAATGCGAGACTCAGTTTTGGAAGAGGACCATCCACAGACCATTACACCAAAGTTTTGTTGCAATATCCACAGTGTTTTATATTCACGGATATGGTTTCATCGCGAAAATTCGTACATGCGATATGAACATTTTTAAATTGGCATCACTTAGACAAAGTAATAAACGCGAAAATTAAATGCCGAGAAGAGGTTTTAAAAAATATGTTTTCGCAAAAATTGGAATCCGCAAATACTAAATTATTTGCAACACATTGTATACGTTTTGTAACCAGATGAATTCTGATAAATTTTTAAAATAAAATCTAAATGAAGATTGGGATGTGGTTTTTCCGGCATTTATTCAATATCCTTATTTTTTATTATTTGAACAAAAATACAAATTTGTGTTTAATTTGTTATTCACTTGTTATTTCTTGATAACTTTTGGAATAATTTTCTTATTTCTTTTCAATGACTAAGCCGAGTTTTCGTTGTAAAATATGGTTTTATATGAAATATATAGAGAATTCATCAGAAGGTGAAAAAATGGACACCTCCTGTATTGCACAGATCTGTTAAAAACAAACGAAAATGCAACTGTGAGTCATCTAATGAAGACGCATTTCTTTACTGACAAAACGAACGAAAATGCAACTGTGATTCATCTAATGAAGATGTGTTTCATTACTTTCTTGAGTGTCTTTTGCTCTTAAACCACATACTAGTTATAGATCTCAATGAAAGTTATAGAATTTCTTATTTTTTCTTTGATACGGGTCTTCTTTTTACTATGTTTGGGTCGGTCTTCCTTCATGTTGGTCTTCATGCTGCTATTAAGAATACGTGTACAACAAAACGAAATTCACAATACAATATTCATACGAATTCATTCCCCGCCACATACTAATGTGTCTGTCCCAAGCCAGAAACCTGTAGTACAGTGCCTGTCGTTGATTAATTAGTCATTTATTGTTATATGTTCCCCATTTTTGCATTAGATTAGATCGATTGTCGTGTTTTATGTATAGTTTCACATTTTGTATTTCGGGGCTTTTGACAGCTTCCGTTATGGAATGGACTCCGGTACAATGTTGAAGGCAGTAACGGGACCTGTAGAAGTTTTAATTCTACTGTCATTCATGCCACATCTCTTATTTTTTAATACAACATAGGTAAAAATGTATTATTTTATTCCCAAAAAATCTAAATGATAATGCTTTGTTGAAAATTATTAAGTGTTCATTTTGTTTTGTTTAACAAATAATTGAACACTCTGCGAATTAGGTTCAAGAAGGGAAATAAATACAATTAAGGAAAATGAACCTACGTTTTTTCAGAGCTTTGCGAGTCTATTCTTGTTATAAATATTTTCTAATTAACATACATGTATGGGCATTGTTTTGTTTGTGAATAGCATTAAGATGTTTACAATTTGACCTCTATTTTATAACCTTTTTACACCTATATATGTAAGATTAACTAGTATTACAAAAAATCATGTAGAAACCGAATAAAACTGGAAATAATTGGATAGTTTTAGTTTATGTAATAAGACGAAATTAACATTAGATTGAACTTGTCAAAGGTGAGTGAAAAAAAAAATTAGTCCCTAGAAACCTGTACTGGCTGGTAACCCTATCTCGCCAATTACCCATTCTCGCAAATGCAACCAGTACAGAAAACTGGTTGAATATTATTTAAAACAAAAAAATGCATTTGGTAAAATAGATATTTGTCTTTCAAAGTCAGTATTTTTTATTACTGAAACAAATTTTATATAAAGAGAAAAGTGATATATGACGAGATTGCATGGGTACCTGGTGAGATATTTTCGAACACTGGTGACCAGAAAAATGAAATATTTATAAACAAAATAAAATAAGTCGTCTACACTAAAACTAAAAGGTGAAATCATACATTGCTAAGCATACAAATTACACTACCAATTATATATTTTATTTAAAATTTAATTTACATACTGAGAATAAAACATTATGCCGAATTGCTTTATTTCAGCAGCATATTATTATTTTGTCTTCATTAGAAATGCTAGTCTTAAATGTGTCCCGTTTTTGACAGTTTAATCTGTATATCGTGTATACGTAAAATAATACTGCTTTTTATACCTGAATTATCAGAAATGTACATGTAACTAAACATCTAACACAAGAACAAACATAAGACCACAATTCCTTAATTGCGAGAGGCACATGAGACTTGTGGTTGGGTTAAACTAGTTTAATGGGTAAAAAAGTGGGGTCAAAGGAAAAATATCAAAGAAAACAAAAGAAGTAACCGATGAACTGTCCAACAGAAAGTCGACCAGAGAGTACCTTATATTAATTAAAAAACATACAAAAAGATTGGCTTAACGTCCAGCGGCAAATATTTCATGCATATTCAGTACGAGAGCATATTATAATGAATGAAATCCTGCTTTGTACTACACCGACACGCTGAGCCGAATTTTTAACGTGCTAGCCCTGGAAAGGACCACTCCGCAGGAAGACATGCAACTTTACCAAGACACATTGTTCTGATTCTGGGCCGACCAGTCTTTGCTTTTACTTCTTAATGCTGCGTGCTTAGCGGATAAGCAGCAAATACCAATCTTAATGTCTTAAGTTTGACGCGGCCGGGGATCGAACCTACTACCTTCCGCATTCGAGGCGAGCATGTTAACTATTATACTGCCGAGGCAGTTATTACAAAAAACTGAAAGCTCACAGTTACTGGAAGCAAGCTCAGCGCGAGATACCCGATGATAAAACATCAAGCCTTTGAACAACTTGCATCAAACACTATGTCCGACGACTTGATACTGTAATATCTGTACTTTTCAATAACAAAGATGAAATCAAAAATTATTTCAGAATCATTTCAACTGCTATTATAGTTCATTTCGGCTTTAGTGCCCCAACTGTTTAAAATGTCTGTGCATAAAAAACAGAGGCGGATCCAGACTTCTGGAGAAAGAGGGGCTCTTAAATCATCAATTTTCTCCATATTTAGTAGAGGTTAAGACCAAAATTAACGACAAACTTATCATTTTTGCATTTCAAAAGGGGGCGGATCCGCGCCTGAAAAATGATTATACTAACCTTTCTTATAAATTCTACTGTCTCTCCTATGAATGGATATCCCAATGTTCCCGGTGGAATCGGCAAATTGCTTAACTCGGAATCAGTAACACAAAACCAAGTAATATAAAATGTCCACAGCGTTTTAACTGCTATGTGTAGCAGTACACAACAGATAATTAAAATTAATCCCCGGTAACATGTCGACTCGTACAATGTATATAAATTGTAAATAAAATTTAAAGTCATTTTCGTAACGAAATTTATAACGCGTACTATACTTATCACCGGTAAAAATAAAAATGAAATATAATTCTCTCACAAACCGATCCATATTTATGTCATCAACACCAGTACGCAAGACTTTTAAGTTCACAAAAAGTGTGTTAGTCTATCCTATAAATAAAAATATCTATCAGGCTACATTTCAACATGTGTCGCTGTATACTCGATTAAATATTTATTTTGATAAATAGCGTAGGCGAACTTCTCCCACTAGTACGAAATGAAGAATAAAAAAGCACCAATATTTATTTTTATTTATATTATATTTATATTTTATTGTAATACTTATTTGGGTTATTATGCTACAAGTCATTGTACGTATACACCTACAGAAAAATATCTCAAATATAAGAAGTTTAAATCGCTATCTTACAAAATAAACCACTAAGTTAATATCTTTGGGTGTTGAGATGTTGATGGTAGTTGCAATGCACTATTTTTAAGAACTTGTTTCGTGCTCCACGGAAGAGCAACAGTTTAACGAGAAATTATGCAGTGTAGATTTCAGAAAAGATGTGGATTGTGTCTTCCTGGCATATATTCCATAGTTCTTTCTTTTAAAGTTTATCATTAACATTTATTAATTTTTTCAAGGACGAACGGACAAACAGAGCACTATACTAGCGGGGGTTGAAATCATCTGATCCCGGGATCGATCTAGACCTCATTTAACGAGTTTTTTCGGGTACCATATGTCTTTAAATGTTTTGGTAAACTGTAGTCACTTACTTAGATTTATATGATATAAACCCTTTCATGTCTGTTCGATGCATTCATTTTACTTATTTTATTTTCAAAAACTTGCCCAGGACTAGCTAAGTGGGCTCGGATCATAGCACATTAACATTTATTTTTTTAAAAATGGCAACTAAACGGGAAATTACATCAATGAAGATTTATTACTTTTTTATTATGCTTTATTTATAACAAAATCGTCAGCCATGATTCCGTGCACTCTATATGCAATCTCCGAAACAGAGTCCCCTAGCTTTCAGTTAAACCTTCAGTAGTCTGACGAATGAAGTACTATACGCTCTGTTTCGGAGATTGCTGTATATGATCATTTATATACATGCAAGATGAAAAACATAATTTATTTTGTACAAAATATTCAGTTTTAAGGAATAATTTTATTAAAAAACGTTTGAAGCACTATAATTTGAAGGGTAATATTTTAAAGAGGAACTGAAATTGGAATATAGAACGTTAACTAGTGTTGCTTGCATCTTCCTTTATTAAACAATATCTTGCATTTAGGAAACATGCTTGCGCAAGTGACGATGTTGTTTATCTGCTGTATGTATCAACAGTTTATATATATATGCCTTTAACCCCTTTGGGATTTCAAAGTGCATTTTATCAATAAATACTAACAGGAATTCGAAGATACCAAAGGGGCACGTCAAGTCGGAAGACAGACAAGACCATGGCCAACAAAAAGAAAAGAAAAACAAACATAGAACACACAACACTACACTGAAACGTAAAGCTGGAGTAACACGAACCCTACAAAAACCAGAGTGAGTTCAGGTGCTCTGGAAGGGTAAGCAACTCCTGCTCCACTAGTGGCACCCGTCGTAATCATACTTGTCAAAACATGCCATTAGGGCAAAACAAGAAAAAACTTCCTGTAGCCACTGAAAGAACTTCAGTGGGCAAAAATCATTAATTTTTTCAAGACAAGAAGTGATTAAACATCGCTACCGTATACATTTGTGTTGAGTAAAAAACACGTTGAACCATTGAACATAAAATAATTCGACGATAATTACAAATACGATTTTTGATGGCTTTTTACCTTGACGTATATTTTGGTAAAATGAGAAATGCCATGTCCTTTAAGTAATCTGTTGTTTTCCGAAAATAACATTATTTAATTTAAACTTCATCCTTTACAAACATTATGGTGTAATATCAATAGAAAAAAAACACGATTTATAGCAATTTGTTGCAGACATGTACAATAAATGGTTATCAATGGTTTACACAACATTCATTGTTTTATTTAAACAAAACTGATAAGTCTCATTAGAAATACCAAGGTTTAAAAGAAAATATATTTCATTCTTTGTCTCAATACTACAATTAAGATAGAAAAAGAAAAACATAAACATTATGTTACTGTTTAAGGGATAGGACAAAAAACGCGACACAATTGTCCCGCACAATACAAATTCTATCGAAATAGCCGAAATCAGGCGATCTGGAGGACAAGCTGTTAATGCCACTTTCAAATAATCCGCCACATTACCCATAGTTAACCCCAGTCCGATGTATGACAAAGACTCAATTTTGTACAATACATTCGACGATATATAATATGTGTTATGATCGGGATCACACCCCCCTCTCCTGCAAAAGAAAAAAAAACAAAGCACAAAACATATCGGTAAACTACTGAATGAGAAAACGTGCAATAATCTTTTATATATTTTTATTAAATTCCCGCTGTACATCCCAAATTTATCGACTGATATTTTTGTTAGTTAGATGCATGATATTTTAAGGTATGCCAAGCACATTATAACACTAAAAACATATTAATAAGTGAAGTTTTTTCATAAAAACAACTCGATAGAAAAAGAAGTTAAAGTTTAAAAAAATACGTCTCTTAATTAGAAAAAGGTTAAATTAACCCTTTCAACAAAATATCAATACATTTATGAGAATACCATTTTAGTTGAAAACAATCCTGCATATCAGTTTATTCAGTAGAGCGTAAAAATATACAATGCAACATTAGAAATTCTTTTCTTAATATCCAATAAGTTGTTAATGTTTCGGTTCTAATCTTTTTGATGAGACGTTACTACATAAACTGTACATACAATATTCAATGAATCACAGCATT
>JAULBM010061082.1:0-10293 GCA_032357055.1 Geukensia granosissima | reverse complement strand
GTTAAAATTCTACTGTCACTTGGTGGGTGGCTGTCTCATGGACAATCATGCCACATCTCCTATTTTTATATTTCAACGAGTTAGCAAATAAATAACTAAAGGAAGGTTCTTAACAGTGTGTTGGCGTGTAACAAATATGAGACATTAAAAATAATAAAAAGACTTACTTCTGGGTTGTTCAACAAAAACCAGCTTAATTACTTACCCCAAAATAGACTATTTCAACTAAAGAATACAACGAGTGAATATACCCTGGTCTTATAAATGTTTGTGAATTAAGTCACAAGAAAAAATAAGAAAGTTATCATTGCATTACCATTTTTCCAAGATCGCAAATTATAATGACTTTCGGTGAAAAAGGGGGATCATTTTTGAAAATACAAGTTTACAAATGTTAAATAAAAATTGTGAATTTTGATATGCTGTTTGCACAGTTTAAAGGATCAACATCTCATCAATAGCATACGAAATACTGTTCCAAATATTGTAATATGAAGTACTCTTATCAACAAACAACAAACAAAAATGCAGCCAAATCCGAAAGTGAAGGACATCTGCCATGGACATCATAAGAAAAGAAGCCAGGAGCTAATAATCAAAATTATTACTGAATATTCAGTTTAAATTCTTGGGGCACAAGGTTTAAACGTCTGTTTTATTTAATTTTTTGGTATTTGTTTTTACTATCGACGACTTTATAATTTTTGCAATTGATACACCCATAGCCCGGTCAAACAATCTTTGAAAATAGTCCCCTATTGAAGTATTTAAAATGTCGTAATCATTTTTAGCCCTTAAATGATAGACCAGCATTTTTTTTATCAGAAATTGATAAGCCAGCATTACAATTTTTACTGTCTTTAATCAAAGAAAATAACAGCGTCAAGAAATAAACAGACATGAATGAGATTGGAAATATGGTCAGGGTGATTTTCTCAATGAAATTATACCTTGTGAGAACAAAGGTCAAACAATCGTGTTTGATTGTTAAACGGATACTTTTAATTTTCTGAAACAAGGAAAACAAGATGTTGATAGTGTTGTCATCGAATTAGCACTGTTCAATAGCTTGTTAATTGCTTGTCTAATAAACATCTGCTGAGGACTAAAATAAACGATCTAATCTGCCATAACGAGCACGAAATTCAAGACAGGAAAGCCATTGTTTCTTACTTGAACCACATGGAAATAAACAAAGAAAATACAATGACTCAATTACTTAATTCACTTGTTAGTGTATACTTCCATTTTTTAAGAAGAAGTCATTATCCCAGCGTTATTGCATTAAAATTTCAAACATCAAACCAATTAAAGGGTATTTGTCCGATGCAGTGAAATTTGGACATAGTTCAGCTGTTTAGGGTTTTCACATTTAGGTCAACTTCTCTTGTTAAAGCATCAAAACATTTAATAATCGTACCCTCTTATCGCCATATCAAATTAACATTAAAAGAACAAGTTCAAAGTTATGTTATCAAAAGGAAATGAGACAGTTGTTAAACACATTCCTGTCGGTAAAAACAAGACAGTTATTGCTCAACGCCAGACAAAATCAAAGAACGCATATACAGAGGACTTAATAAAAAGTTACACAATCTTATTTTCAGAATATCTAATGGGCACTAGTTGTGCTCTACTTGCCTATCCGTGTATCTCTAAAATTGACTTACTTTTTTCAAGGGTTATAGTAGGAAAGACAGAAAGATAACTCATATGAAAATGAAAAGATATTGGATCAATGTAAAAGGAATTCAAAGATACCAAAGGACAAAAATCATAAAGAACAGACAAGACCATGGCCAGCAAAGTGAAACGAAAGAAAAAATATAGAACAGACGACACTTCACTGAAAACTTAAGCTGGATTATCACGAAACCTACAAACGAGAGACTGCAGTCCAGCCACGAGAAAACAGAGGCATTTACAAATCTAGGGGTATCAACAAGGTCATCAACACGGATGGAATACCAATCCTTGTGAAAAGCTTTAAATCGCCCCAAATGAATAATCGTATTTACCTGTAATGAAATATCCTATTTTGTCTTACCCTTTGGTATTTTCTTGACCCCTCATGAAATATTCTCAAACTCAAGTGTCAATATGCATAAGCTAGCATTAATGAGTGCTCTTTTCCAAAATTTTAACAGCTCTTGGGTTCCTCATCTATCACATTTTATCATAAAAATGCGCAACGAGTTTGATAAGTTTAAATATTAAATAAACTTTTCTTAAGGCTTTCCTAGTTAAATCTGATTTTTTGTCGGGTTCACATTGAGCATATTCATTTTTAATTTTCTATGTCTTACATGAAATTCTTGGGAGAAAAAAATCAATGGTAAAGTATTATTTTGAACATATCGTGTGTGTTTCTAGTAGATGACACACTAGTAATTAAAACCAATCCCAAGGAGAACTACTTGGTGCTGCCATTATTACGTGATAAAAAACCCGATTGCATAACTGATGTTTAATTTAAATAATCTACAATCTAGAATTAACACAAAAGATCATAATTTCCCCAAATAATTTACATTTTAACTTCGAATATACCAAAAAAGTAGACAATTCAGAAACACAGATAAGATCAACATAATAACAACAGCAAAACACTTAAAAGTAAAAATTTTTTGATGTAAAACGATGGAATTATGACTTAAAACTACTCAGCACACCAAAATATTGCTAATACATGTAATTACTCATCAGTTCACAAGCTGTCGCTACACAAACTACTCCAAACAGTCCGCACGCCAAACTATTGCTTATAGATACAAGACTAAATGATTAAGGTTAAAAGGTAGCCACACTTTAAAGGTAAAAACATCATTTTGTCTTTCATCATCCCCGGACGAAGACCCTTTGGGTCGAAAATTTGGGAGACAAATTTTTATTCTCTTTATGTTGTATATTTGTATTGTTTACGTTTGGTTTGTTTTTACCTTTTAAGTGTGGCTACCTTTTAACCTTAATCATTTAGTCTTGTATTTTTGTTTAAAAGCCATCACGCAACATTTACTCTTTTTTATATTGCTTATAGATACTTCAGTAAGCACATCAAACTCTGGTATAATTCTCCTATTCGTATATATTTTCTTTTAAATATTATAACATAATTTTTTTTGTGCTGTGTGGATGTAGTAAAATGCTTCCCGTGCTTGAGGTGTATGTCATATATTTTTTTCTGGATTGCATGTTTCAAAGATACATTTTTATATCTTTTCAATATTGTTATTTGTAAAATCCCCTCGACGTTCATTGTGTAATGAATTAAAAATTTCTTTTGGCCAATGAATGTAACTATAAATTCCTTAAGTTTGACCGATCTTCTTATCTTTTGCTCCTAGGTTGTTTGATGGAGGTTAATCCAGAAAAGCAGTTTACACGCAGTTAAATTTGGCTTTACAATATTTGTGTTAAAAGTATGTAAGATGTAGATTTGTTTCTGGCATCTATTCCATATTCCATTTTTAAAAGGTAAAAGTAACAGGTAGCAAGAGCCTACAATAAATGACAAACACAATCCGCGTTACATATTTTATTCTTAATTTTTACAGTCTTAAATAATTACCACATTGCTTGATTAATAAGACACGTTATATCAGTCTTATTAATTGAAAGCAAAGCTACAAAAATGTGTCAGATTTCTAAAGAGTAATTGTAAATCCCAATAGATAAGAAATACAAACATTTAAGTTTAACTGCTTTTTATGTCGTACCGACTTGACTTTAGGCATACGCATACTATGATTTACTATCGATGAAAAATAATTTAAAAAAAAACAACGTTTTCAACTATTGCTTCCAACATTTAAAAGTGATGGTTACACTTATTACTATTAGAGTCCACTACCTTCTATTGATAAGGTAAAATATGTCTGTGCTGGTCACAGGTTTCAAAATCTGATCAAATGAATATCCCCTGAATTGGTAGCTGCAGATATCACAATATATGTTATAGTCAGTTACACACATATCCTTCAATTGAGCTATTGTAATAAATGTAATACCGGCCAAGTCTATACACAAATGAATGCAAACGACAAGCTAGAGAAACCTTAGTTTTATCAAGACTAATATTTTGGTGACCGGAAAATGTATTTAAAAATTTAAGACATACATGTGTATTAGTGTATACTGTTATATTTATATGAAATATTACTAATTACTGTACAAAGTATTGAAATGTTGTACATTGGAGTTTGTTTCTAATACAGTGTGGAAGCATTTCCGAGAGTCTAAAGTTTATGCTCCCTTTTTTTCAGACAACTGTAGAATTCTTGTTCCTAATTAAATGTCTCAGGATAATACTGTTTATTCTTCATTTTGAAATGTGGTTTAAGTTATTTTATCCCTGTTATTTCCCCAAAATATTATCAACTTAACTAATTTCTTAGAATTTTCACATTTAAATCATTTTCTATGTGTCATGTGACCATTGTAGAACCAATTCTGTTGGATTTTCTTTTTATAGACATCATTTAATACAAAAAAATAGTAAATAATAGATATTAGCCCATTTTTATTTTTTAGTCAATTTCTTGTGCCAAAATGGGCCTTTACGACCCTCGTCCTTTGTATTGTCTATTTGAACTATGCACTTTTGATCTTTCACATGGGTATTCTATTCTGGACTGAATCGATAAATGGTAAGTAGTCACGCTTATGTTGATTGTCTTGAACTTGCTGTGAATTTTGGGCTATTGGTTTATTGTTATAGGCTTACAGCGACTTTAAAGATAAAAAATAACCATAAAAATTTTGTCATATTTGTGATATATGATAACTTCAGTCCCACATCCGTTTTCTCTGTATTAAGTAAAGACGTTACTCTAACCGCTCCATCATGAACATTCTAATACTAAAAATAATACGAGCCCAATAATTAATTAGTAAATGACAATTATATTTGATAAAAATGATAAATAAATCGGCAACCCAAATTGATTAACAACGAACACGCATACACTAGTTATTTGACATTTGGACAGTAATTGATATTCTTTCAAAAGGTCAAATATTTTAGGACATTTATTAATAAATCATCCGAAACTGTGCCACTTCAAAGACCGATAGCGATCTATTGCGGACTGTCATTGTTGGAAAGGTTTGTCGTAAAGTTAGAAGCCTATCATTATATAAATACCTTGGATCGATATGCGTTTCAAAGAGATATTTGATATAGAACTGAATGTTTTCAATATCTGTAATACTCTGAAGAATTCTATGACACGTCGTGCGGACATAATGAATTTTCTAATGTGTTATGTACAGTCATTGTTGTTGGACTTAATGGGATACGGTAAAATGAAATATAGTTACGGAATAAAATAGAAAAAACCACATCCAGAAGGAGTTGCAAAATCGTAAAATAATGATGTCTAAGAGTCCTGGTAGTAGATTTGATATTGGCGAATTCTCTTTGGTGGCATTTCCCCATTATATATGAATGCCCCCAAAACATCCTGAACCGACTCTTTTTGTATCTTATATGGATTAGTTCAAACAATCGAAATTTATTTTCTCCGATGAAACTTACTAGAACAATATTACAGAATTTGTTGCAAAAATCAAAATATAACACCCTCAGTTGTTCAATACAGAATCGTTAAACATACTTGGTTTTTTGATTCGCTAATGTGCTGTCATGAACAACAAAAATAAATAAGGCGATGAAAAACCGTTGTTTCCTATATTATTCCTGATTTAGAAAAAAGTCTTTTTTGACATCAATTACATTTCTTTTCAGACATTTCCAAACAAGAGCGATTGATTCTTTTTATTACGTTTAGAATAACGACAAATTTAAGTTAAGCATTTCGTTGCACTCCTTGCAAGTAATTGTTATGTAAAAGTAAAGTCAGACATACAACTATTAAGTTGTTAGTTTCAAATTCAGTCATTATTTTAGAATTTATAAGAATTTTGACATTAGAAAGCCAGCACCAAGTTTTAATGATAAACACAATAGAAATGTAGCAAAAGAGAAGCCTTCAATATATATCTTTGTCATGTTAATCAATAATGATAATCGAGATTGAGTACAGAAATATAACGACTGTGTCATCATACCATTGATGTTTGGAAAAAAGTATATCACATTTATTGATCATGCAAGTTCTGTCTCTGACCGCGATGAGACTTCAATCGATGAAACAAACGTCTAGTTCATTTAATTAATGTTAATTGTGCAACAGGTGAGGAGATAGGCATATCACAATAAAATCCTCGTAGTTTACCTTTGAAATGTAAAAAATATTTTCAGAATATCAACATCTTTCAGTTTTTACATATGACAACGTTTTTAGAATTTTCGCAGGCTAAATTATTTTAAATGGCGAAATTGTGCCAATCATTCCGATTCAAAGCCAAAGAATTACGAAAAGACAGTAAGAAGTATTGATGCAAAAATTTTGAAATTTACGTCAGTGACTCAATAGATTATTCTCATTTAAAAAAAAGAATGATTCCTGTCTATAAACTTACAAAATAAATTAAACGGAATACGAACAAATTAAACACTGATTTTAAAATGTGTGGATTCGAATCTGCGTGGACACTTCCTTAAGATTGATTGTTTACTTAATATGCCGTCGTTATCATAAATTTCTGTCTTAAAACTATTCCTTTTATTTTTAATCTGAGCAATTACATAATCAAGAAAGAAAAACATTAAGAAATTATATCATCGCACTTTAAAAAAAATTAGAAACTAAGTCGTAGAAAAGGAAATTGCTACGAAGGTTTTAGTAGTTTAAACCAATGACAATTACTTGGGCCTCCACTAATCATCCTATGGATTACAGACTAGGGTTTCTGCGACATGATAATTGAATATCGGTTGCAACAGTTGTTGCAAACCTGTTGTATGATTACGTCATATTTCAAGCAGGACGATCAATAAAACGTTTATTGGTTACAGTAATTACAGTGGAGTAAAGGTCAAATATTTCTAAGCATTACTCACTATAAAACCAAGTTAAACAATTTCCTTTAGTGTTCATAAACCTGTCTTTGCATATTGATTGCACGCCTACCCTGGTGTTTTGGAAAGCTAATAGCAATGCTTGAGTGAAATTCTTTTCAGTGATAAGCTATCCGAGCATTTGACATAGTTCAGGATTAATGACGACTCAATTGTTAGAAGCAAACAATTATTGAATAAAATGCAATCAATATAAGACGTAGAATGTGTGTGACATTCATTATTTAAATTATAGATAGAGTAATGATAATGAATGTAAGACGACATTTTATGAAAACATTTTGATAGACTTGACAGATTTCACAGCCAGAATTTTCATGCGCTCCTATGTCTCAATAAAGATTGGTGTGTTTGTTAAGAATGTGATTAAACTAATCAAACACTTTTGCTAAACATCAGATGTCTATAAAACATGTTTTATCGAAGATCAATATGTTAAGGTCAATCGGAAAAGTTGCATTACATTGCATATTAGCCAGCCAAAACGGCAATTCAAATGTATTTCCCCGAATACAAAAATAGATTAATAGCCGGCATTCCTCACAGTCCAGATTGAACAGGAAGAATCCTGTTGACGAGGCTTATGAAATAAATATACGATGATATTTTTGACAGTGACTACAATCGACGTACTTTTGGAACAAAATATATTTAACTAGAGTGGCTGTGAGCACTCAGCTCACCAAATAAAACCCACTCACAATAGTCTTTATATCTTGTATTGAAAGGCTTAGTAACGTTATAAAAAGAGTGATATGGTAAAACTGTCTATAAGACAGCTTTCCAAAACGTGTAAATTACATATATCTAAAAGTTGTCCTAAGGCCTTTAAAGGACACATATCCACACTCTACGGCAAACTGTTAATTGCACTAAAAATAAAGAGTGATGATATTCAAATAAAACTATCGGCTAGGTAATTTTACGAAGTAAAAACAACGACATCCGTTGAATTACACTTTCCTGGTTTGGGACAGGCACATCAAGTATGTTGCTGGGTTGAACACATTTATGAGTAATCACCCCACCCCCCTACCTGGCAAATTGGTGTGACCAAACAACATAAAAACAAAACTTTTAAAACCAACTGAACCTTTTAGGTCGATACATAGTATGCAGACAGTTATAAATAAAACAAGAGACAACAAGATGTATCGAAAAGTTACTCTCTGTTTTCTGACAGCTAAAGCATGTTTCACTGAGCTGAGTCTCTCACCTTTTTCTAAATATAGAAAAAATCCCTTTGAGGAATATTCATAATTATTATAATACGCAACAGAGAAAAAGTTACCGTTACATTTGTATATATCTGAATTTTTAAACATATTCTTAATTTTTATCCACTCATATGGAAAATTGTGAAATTTGGTCGTTTTTCTTTATAACAATTTTTGATTGCATGATTTGTAAATTTTAGAAAATGTAAAATATTGTCACAGATTTTATATCTATTGACAAATATTTATGCGTAGTGTCAGAAAAAATAAGCTTGACGGTCCAGAAATGCAATAATTTAGACTTCATCGGGACTTTGCTTTTCAAAAGAATCAGCAATTTTCACATGAGCACAGGAGAAGCAGCAACACTTGTGATAATTCGAATATAACATTCTGTTGCCGGTGGGATAGTTAAATATCGTTGTAAATTTCCTTTTCAGATTTTTTATTGCTTTAAGAAATTAAAGCCAAAACAAGAGAGACTCAGTTCAGTGAAATGAACCATAGTCCAAAACACAGTTTATAACAAAAGAGGTTCTTCCGGTAAAGCAAACTGAACTATTTTAGGAAGCTGCAAAAATTTACTGAGAATGACCCCTCTACTTAAAATTGATTTTAATGTTTTTATTGTTCGGGTACTCTTTTAATTGTATTTTTTGTGGAATATTGTGACCGTGAAGATAGCGAAAATAAATATACCACGAATATTACTACTTTAAAGTAGACTCCATTCTGATCAAAGACCGTTAGATTTTCAACTTATGTTGCTGCTTGCTAAGATACAGATATGGCTTCATTACTCCATTTACATAGAATTAGAGGAAATAAAAGGGACTGAAGAAATATGTAAGAAGACAGAAAATACCATGACCAAGAAAACATTGCACAGATAACTTAACCATGAGTTAAACTACTTACCCAATGAAAACAAGGCATACGCACGTGCTCCGAAAACGTAAGTAGTTCCAGTTCTGACAGTCGTGTTACAGTGCTCTGAGTGGGGTGTTGGTCAGTCAAAATCGGTGGTAGTCACAACTGGTATAGGAACGGAAACTGACTAACCGACAATTGGAAGAGATTGTCATAATTTGGATAGACAATTCGTAACGGTCAATCAAGTCATGATGGCGAAGTATGACTAATCTTTCCACCAGACATCCTTGGTTCACAGGCACTGAAGATAGTATCAACTGGGATGATGCTACAGGGAAAACCCGGGGGATTTCTCTTGTCGTTAAGCGTGGTTTCCAATCCGCCATTACTGGCAATATCAAGATGTTAGTCGAAGTACAAGGCAACATTTTATTGATTTCAAGTTCAATGGGATGCGACCAACATAGTTACAAAATGTAGAATGGTTTTGTGAAAGCATTCATCTGAATTGTCGAATGTAAAACCGAAGTTCTTCTTTTTTCTGCAGAAGTCTGCTTCATACGATCAAAGGAATGGAGAGAGGCGCAGTTGGTTCCCACTTCAATGCGGATTGTCTGTTGAAACACACGTTCACCTATCGTTACAAAAACGTGAGATAACTTGTGCACATGTCATTTGCAAGGTACTTTTGTAAGATTCAGAGTGGGAAATCACAAAGTTAAATTTGTACCTTCATTGAACAAAATATTTTGTACCTGCATTTGCCACATTTTTTCTAAAAAAACAAAGGTGAAGAAAATCTTTCAATATGTCTTCTAGCTCAAAAGGGAAGATAGTAGTTGGCTTAGGGCACAATATATTTAAACAAGCCTTAATAAATAAGTTGTCAAAAATAAAGGAAAAACATAATTCGAGGATACCATAGGGCTGACACATTAGTTGAATCATAGTACATGCACAAGAAACGAAAGACAACGAACAGTTAACAAAATGCTCCACAAAAAAAGAGCTTGGGCAAAATTAACCGTATGAAAACGAGGTTGAGCTCAGATTCATTTTATCTGATATGAAAATCTCCTATAAAAATTCACCATATTTATTCAACATTGGTATCCTTGTATTTTAATACTTGGACGAAATGTGAATTTTAAGGTAGTAGACCTGGGTTGAGGGAGATAACTCTTGAAATCAGTAATATGTTTATATTATTTTGTTACATAA
>JAULBM010061061.1:0-10293 GCA_032357055.1 Geukensia granosissima | reverse complement strand
TCATATTTATATCAATTTAAAGTTCGTTATTTTTACTTCAAATGAAGTGGCTATTTAAAAAAAATTCATGCGACGTTTCTTTTGCGGTTCAGTATATATTTGATATTAAAGTATGTGACACTCATTTCAATGCCACCTTAATGAAATTCGAGTATGTGAGTTAAAGATAATGATTTTTTTTGGCTGTTATAAATAATAAAATATATGACAAAGCTCCACTTAATACAATAGGTTGATTGTTTAGTGTTTAACGTCCAGTGGCAACTATTTCATGCATATCCAGGACGAGAACATTATAGGTGATTAAAGTGCTTGCTTGCGCAAGTAACAGTCCAAAGGAAAATTTGCCACTTTACCCAGACACATTATTCTGACTCTGGGAAAACAGTCTTTGCTCTTACTCCTTGATACTGCTTGCTTTTCGGAGAAGCAGCAAAAACTGAGGCGGTCACTTAATACGAGAAGGTAATGGAATTATATTTTAGCTAACGTTTTGATTTTGATTTTCGGCGAAGCAGTAAAATCCAATTTTAATGTCTTTGGTTTGACCCGGCTGGGGATCGAACCCACGACCTTCAGCACTCGAGGCGAGCACACTTACCATTACATCACTGAGGCGGTCACTTAATACGAGAAGGTTATGGAATTATATTTTAGCTAACGTTATGATTTTGCTTTGGGGTTTTTTGTGGTGTAGGATTGATTAATATGTTTGTTGTCTATGTTACTTTAAATTTCTTTCAATGATTTTTTTTTGGTCATTTGAGCATCCGAATATTTGGCTATAATAACAACAAAACATCGCCGTTAACGAATATATAAAATACATTACCTGTTGTTAATAGTCATGACAACTGTTACACATGTAACCTTCTAGTGAATTGGATTTGGATGACATCAAACTGACACCAATTGAAAACTTTTAAATGATTGAATAATAGACATGTGGAAAACAATCTATATTTTTCTGAATGTAGGACATGACTAATGAAATTGTAGTAATACAAGTTTCATAACTTTCCATTATTGGTATTTGATATACATTATATTAATAGGATATCAGACGGTTTAGGGACAGTTAGTATTTATTTTCCTCCTGTGCAGTGAAAAGGCTTACCGATAAAAAGTGATTCATTAAGGGCAAACGGACTAATGTATCTCATAAAAAAATCAACATTCAGAAATATTACGGCGGTCCTAATATACATTTAGCAATTAACTCTTTTATTATTGTTCATACAGGCATTTGTTAATCTAGAACTAACTGGTACCTTGAAGAATTACAACATATCACTGGCCTTTTAGACCTAGTACTACAAACCTGATGAGTTATAGCAGACTTTAGCGCTGAGGAAAATTCTATTCTTTATCCCAGTTTCTGTCTTTTTCAATTTGATTCGTCTCATTGAGACTTTTTGGTTAATATGTTACCACTTCATGATATAAGGGATAAAAAATACCGAAAAGTGTAATTTTGCATTATTTTGTGGGTTATAGGAAAATTTCATTTTTCATTGGATGTTTTCATTGGATTCCTCTCAGTGCGTGCTTTCAGTTATATATCAACAAATTTTTGCAGTCTGTTTTCATATTCGAGGTTATTTGTGCCAAAGTTGCAAAATATTGCCGTTTTGCAAATTCTCAAATTTTGAACTTATTTTATTATCTAACTTACTTGAATGAGGTTTGTTTTAAATAGTTCCTTGTTAGAAGGAGAACAAATGTAACCTAAAGAAATGTTTTATTGCGTTGACCAGTTTTTATATTTAAGTATCCCTCATATAAAATCATTTAGGAGGTGATTCATTCATAAAAAAACCAACCAAACTTAAACTTGTTTTAAGTCAGGAACTGTACCTAGAAACATAACCAACCTTTGTTTGCCATTCGAGTCTGGTACTTTTGAGATAAAAATAACATAGAATGTTCATGAAAACGACCTTTTGCAAGAATAATTATTCTTGACTAGTTGCTTTCTTTAAGATATCAATGTATGATTTTTTTCAAAATAAATAAAATCAATCGATTGTTAAATAGATATGGAAAATTTAGGTATGCTATTGGAACGTTTCAAGGAGTAACCTCTTATCAGTAGTACGAAACCGAAACATTGGAAGTCAACGAGTAAAGCCAAATCCGACGGCAGCGACAACTGCTAAGTGTTTATTTTTCGAGGCCTTTCCGTATTGCAGTGTTTAAGAATTAAAGCAAATGTAGCAAATTTCTGTAAAACATTGTCTAACAAATTCCATGTTAACTGAAGAACAAAAAAATCAGATAAGATATGCAGTAAACACTGTATGAAAAGCAATAAAAATTAATTAAAAATCGAATAGGTTTTAGAAGAAGAGTTCGCCTAAGGGAATGCAAATTTATCTCGAAATGTTCATAATTTGGAAAAGATCATGTCCTGGGATTAAAAAGTTTAAACATAATAAAAGAAATTCGAAGATACCAAAGGGACAGACATAAATCGTTAAGTCGGAAGACAGACAAGACCATGGCCAACAAAATGAAACGACACTGAAAACTAAAGCTGGAGTAACACGAACTCTACAAAAACCAGGGTGAGTTCAAGTGCTTGGGAATAACTTATTTTATTGATGGTGTTGCATTCAATCAATTTACCACAAAACCCTAAAAGTAACATTAAAGCAATATATTGGGATATTATGAATTGTAATCTATTTTATATAAATAATCATATAAAACCAAATTAATCGTTAAAGTCTGTTTTAAGTCGTTTTATTAAATTACTATGCAAACTAGGGGGGGATATGGTTTACATGCTACATACTTTATGTGTCTGTTCCAAGCTAGGAACTTGTAATAAAATGGATGAATTTTATGATTAGTCATGAATATCATTTAATTCAGGGCCATTTATAGTTTGCCTTAGGGTGTGGATATGTGGCCAACGGGCAACCTATAGTTGTTTGTTTTAAATACGTTATTGGTCGTTGTCTCTAAGCCAATCATGAAAAATATCTTTTTTTTCTCTGTTTGATCTATAAATAAATATAAAATAGGAGTAACAGCGTGATTTTCCACCAAAAAACTGTCGAAATGCACTTATACAGGTCCCAAAGTTTGTTATTTTTAACTATCATTGCACCTATGTATGAATAGAAATGATTTCATTCAACACTCTTAACCTATTTAAGAGTATTTGTTTACTTAAAATAAAACGAAACCACAGAATCCTATATTAATACGTCTGTGTATATGAACTGATAGTTGACTTCAAGGTCAAGTCCCTGTGTTATATATCGGCCTTCAATCAAACCTCATAACAGGATATGACAAGATCAAAATTTTCAAAACATTTTGCTTATCACCAGCAAATGATATTAGAACGATAAGGAATGCAAAATTAACAATTTTATTACTCATCCTGTCGCTCCTGTAGCTATAGATTTGATCAACAATTTATAAATAGGTTAGAATTTTTTCTGGGTTTTGATTCAACAAAAAGACAGAAATAACACCACCAGAGCGAATGATCATCAATGTCTTGAGACATTCTGAGTTACATCGTGTCTTCAGGACATGATCAAAAATTTATTTTTTTGTCCGAAGAGATGGTATGTATATATTTCTCAAGACTCCATGTCTATAAGACATGTTTTAAGTATGTCTCAAGACGTCTCAAAATATCTCAAGACATTGGTGATCATTCGCTATAGTCTTTGCTTGCTTGTTGAGCTGTACACAGTTTGATAGCTTTACGGACATTTTCGTAAGATGTTAAAGAGCAGTTCATAAAAAATTACGAATACTGAACTGCTAAATGAAAAACAGATAAAAACATGAACAGAGCTAAACATTGAAAACAATTTGAAACAATTGCGCAGTCGAAATCTCAAACAGAAATTAACCATGTCGACCATGTTTTATTGTCTTACATTGTCTTACACATGTTACAATGAAAATGAGGACGTCCGAGTCTAATTTAGGTTAATTTTGCGTACCAATATCAAAAGTACACCGGACGGATAAACCCAATGTGATGTACAACAAAAAGAATATTTATATCTATTCGAGTATTTGACTTAAAAATGCAGTGCAAAAAAATAATAAAAAAATAAAACAAAACAAAAATGAAACTTGTGTTATTTGGAAAAACACGTCAGATAAGAATATGCGTTATTTCATCCATTCCTTTGTTGCAAGGTGATAATATCACACTGCAAACATGATGGCCTACTTTTTTGTTTCACAGAGTACAGGCGGTAACTAATAAAATTATAAATTGTTTGCAATATCGATTTTTTCAATTTACAGGTAAGCACATGTTACATGTACTAATGAACTATAAAAGATTTTCATTATCAAACGGAATTTATACGTTTCTTAAACAGTTAAGCATCCATCATAGCGTCATAGCTAATAATAGCGTCACAGCGCTTGAGAAAGCTGATCATCTAAACAACTGTAAGTATAAATGTCGAATTGTGCATCTATATTGTAGTTGGTAGTTTTAGTGATGATTAACGTCCTGTTGCAAATATTTCATGCATATTCATGACGGGAGCTTATTCATTTATGAAATTATACGCTTTGAACTAGACCGTCACGCTGAGCTGGACTTTTATACGTGCCAGCTTACGTAAAGCAACAGTCCGCAAGATGATATGCCACTTTTCTTAGACACTTTATTCTGACTCTGGGGCGACCAGTCATTGCTCTAACTCATAAATGCCGCGTGCTAAGCGAAAAGCAGCAAATACCCATTTTAATGTATTAGGTTTGACCAGGCCGGGAATCAAACTCGCCACCTTCCGCATTCGCGGCGAGCGCGCTGACCATTAAATCACCGAGGCGATGTATTGTAATTGACATTTTAAAACAATAATTGGCCATTGGTTCAGAAGTGCGTTTGTTTCACTGATATCCCATTTAAATGTTATATTAATATATTTAGTTTAGTTTGAAGTGTTTTTGATGAAAAAAGCAAACATGTACTACATTAGTTAATGGGTAGTTGGGAAATCTTAACAATAAGACTGTCCCAAAATTTTTGTTCAGTTGTTCCAGGCAATAATATGAAAAAAGATAGGTCTCTACAGTTTCTTTTTGTTTACGATATTAAGTTCGAAATATATGTATAATACAAAAATTGGCATGTCTATCGAATATAAATACGTAAAGGAAAGTCAATAAAAATCATCTAATAAAAGGCTACCAGAATAGCCATAATAATTTTAGTGAAAACGAAAATTTAAACTACGCAGAAATTTTTAAACAACTAATGATGTCTGGATTTGCGTCGCTCGCAGGATCAAAATTTCCTGGTGATATGCAACACTGCATATGATGTCCTATCCACATACAAAGTTTCATGAAAATCGGATAAATAGTTTCAGAAGAGTTGCGCTGACAAGATCGAATATGAGTATTTTCTAAGTTTCAAGGGCATAACTCCCACAACCATAAGGGGATCAAAATTTCTTTGCGATATGCAAAACAACATATGCTGTCATATCTACAAACCAAGTTTCATAAAAATCGGATGAGTGGTTTCAAAGGAGTTGCGCTGAAAAGGTCATTTATGACTATTTTCTAAGTTCCAAGGGGCATCAAAATTTCCTGGCGATATGCACAACTACATATGATGTCCTATCTATCTACCAAGTTTCATGAAAATCGGATCAGTAGTTTCAGAAGAGTTGCGATGACAAACTAATTGGGACGGACGGACGGACAAACGGAGTGACCTGACTCAGACCTGCTTCCGCCGAAGGCGACACAGGTAAAGAGTGAATGTAAGAAGAAAATATTGACTACGCACAAATGTGTGTATACAGTAAATAACTAGTTTTCATTTGCATATTGTATATTAAGCATTGTCGAATTTTTAGTTTTCTTACAAACCACATATATATATAACACAAAGCTGTTTCCCTTGTGCAATTATTGGATAGTCATTTTTGGAAGGGGGAGGGGAAGGGTGGAAGGGTGGCAGGGCGCCAGAGGGAATTACAACATTTGGCAAAAAACCCATGTTTCAGTCGAATGCCCCCAACTTTCAAATGGTCAAAAGTCATAACAAAACCATTAATTCCTGTAGCACATCATTCTGACTTTACTGGAGGCATGGGATTTCATTTAGCCAAATCTTAGGACTAAAATTATCAACTTACTTTAAACAGAGATCTCTAAACACTGAGATTTTTTTTGGGTATCTTAACACTTAAAAATAGCATGCTGTCGTTTAAAAAAAAACAAAACAACAGCAATGTTCATCTAAAACTGCTATAACATGTCTCTTTGATTGATTGATTGATTGATTGATTGTTGTTTAACGCCCAGTGGAAAATATTTCATGCATATTCAGGACGAAAACAAGATAAACAATACATCAATATGTAGACTGTGAGCAAGGGACCGAGAGGGAGGGACTTCTACTGGAAAAATTGCGGGTTGGATAGGGGCGAAAAATTTAGCCTTGTAACTGAACGCCTACGGACCACTCAAAATGAGCTGTTACGAGGGGTCTTTAATGTGCTAACGACGTGGCATTTCCTAAACACGGGGCGTCTTTAACGTCTCCCTCTTGATGAATTGTGAATTTATACATCCACCACAATCAGGGACGCCCCTTTTAGAGGACTAGTGCCCTAGGACGGAGATACCTGGTGCCTATACTTTCCCCGGCACAACCTTCGAGAAGGGGAGTTCAAGTATTTATACATCCCGCTCGAACTGACGGACGCCCCTTTAGCAGGGGTTCTTCCTGCACCGAACGGCCTATTTCTATATCCCGGCCGCCCTCGGGGGTCACTTTGTTTACATCCATCCACACGTAGTACATAATTGCAATTTTTAATGTGTCAAATCATCATTATCTCAAGCTTATCACGGAGTAAGTAATTCATATACATTTTTTGAAAATACCTTTTTCACACTTCAGATGATTATATCTCGTTTTAGTAATCAGTACTACAGAACATACACTCATTATGCACGTACATTTTTCACGTGTCTTCAGAATTTACTGTAATTAAATATTTTTCATGTTTTTACGATTGGAATGTTGCTATTTTTTGTTAGAATAATATTTTCTTGACATGTTCTGAACTTTAATTTAACCTTATTTGATTGATTTTCATGGTTCTGCATTTGTTTCTTTTTACGCTATCGCAGAAAAAAATCTATGGAACGCAGTAAGGGACACTTAAAAGAATTATTTACATATTAACATTAAAGAATGGACAATCGGTGTTTTCAACGTGAACTTGAATATTTTCATGCAGCAATAATAGTTATCTATATAATTAATTTTATCAATGATTATTTGATATGTTTGTGAAATCCTTAAATCTATTGATATTCTTTTTGAAAGAAAACTTTGTTTATGTTCAATGTCTTGTGTCCTTTGTTTTCAGTGTTTTACCACATCTATACTACAATCGAATAAAGCAAATTTTCAAACCGTAGTACTATCTGGACGGCGTCAGAGCCAAGACAGAACAAGCACAATAATAGCCATGACTAAATACGATCTTTCTCATTTTCGGATTTTCGGCTTCTTTGATCGCCTTTATCTTCTTGGGATCTGCAGAGATTCCTTCTTCTGAAAATACGCATCCATAAATTCGAGACTTCTTTTATCAAATACGATTTTATCTAATAAGAGAAATGTTTTTCTCTCTTAGTCTCGTCATAACGGCTCGAAGCGCTCTGTCGTGGTCTTCTTGATTTTTTCCATATAATTTATATGTTGATATCGTCGCTTCGATGTTTCGCTCCTGATATATCTTTAAGTTAACTTATTGTTGGATCGTGTTTTGGAACACTTCTGAATCGGATTCCGAAATTTAATCGTTTGTATCGGCGAAGACCTACACGTGTGGAAAACGTAGTTATGTATCAAGATTCCGGCGATAAAACCAGCTGATTAAACCAAGCATTTAGGTCTAGCTTTGAATAGATTTTCGATTCATTGAGATCATTCATCATGTCCTCTACTGTCGGCATTACGTGTCTGGTACATGTTGTGCATTTAATTTTTATTTATCAATGGGATTGGGTTTCGAACTTGATAATCGATAATGTCGTTGTCTTCGATTGACTGATTGTTGGAAGCTTAACGTCCAGTGGCAAATATTTCATGCATATTCAGGACGAGGACAAGTTCAACAATTATCAGTATCTATAAAGGGTGGGATGGGACACAACAGGGCAACTTTTTTTACTGCCGCTGGAAAAGGGGATTGATGTGTAGGGACGTAAAATTTAGCCTTTTGAAGCGGCGTTAATCTCTTTTATAAAATTTTTAACCTTGCATTGTAGTTGAAAAAAATATGCTGCCACCTGCTAGAAAAAAACTGGATGTTCGAAACACCTAGTGATCTGGGATTGGGATGCATGGATTGGAAAAGAAAAAAAACCGCGTTATCTTGAAAATGTCACGGTAGGACAGGACGTAACATACGAAACTTGGTGGCAGCGGTATTTTAAAAGGACTCATACATATAGATTGACAATATTTGTGCAAAAATATTGAAAGTTGGAATTTGACGCCGCCGATCTTCCACACACTTGGAAAAAATGGAAGATGAGCCAAACAGAACAACTGAAATGATACTTGGCAAATTCGATGCCTTTTGTAATCTAATGAAAAACGAAAGTTTTGAGAGATATAAATTAATTCTAGAAGTCAACAAAGTGGTGAGACAATATATAATTATGTCTCTGAACTGTTCGGAGAGCACTGTGGGTATGGAGAGCTGGAGGAGTCACTAATCAGAGATCGTATAGTGTGCGGCATACGAGACATAAATCTCCGTGAACGTTTACTAAGAGAAAGCAAATTAACTTTTAAGGGCTGTTTTGAGATTTGCCGCGCGTCCGTGTTATCAAAAGAGTGACTGAAAGAAATAGACAAAACAAGCACTGCTTCTGCACAAGAGCATGCATTGCGAAACAACAAAAGTGCAAAATCTATGACTGTAAACCAAAATGACAGTAGTGTTACACAATCGAAGTCAAAGTTTAACAGTTGTCATTATTGTGGATGCAAACACGAACTTAGTAAGCAGAAATGCCCCGCATATGGACAAGTTTGCCGTAAATGTAATAAAAAGGACCGCTTTGCGGTAATGTGTGGTCGTACTCAATTGCAAAATCCGCCGTTCAACAAGAAACCAACGTTTAAACAGAAAGAAAGAAGAGTACACTGTGTTGAAGATTCAGACTCAGATGATGATTATAAGAAGACAATTAAAACTGTCACTACAACACCAAGAAAGCATGTGTATGCAACAATGCACATCGATGGAACACCAAAAAAATTTCAGATTGACAGTGGTGCCAGTTGCAACGTTATACCGGTTAACAAGCTTAAAGGGATTAACTATGAACTTACAAAGTCAAGTACCGTGCTGACTACCTACAATAAGTCAGAAATTCTGCCGCTTGGTAAAACAACGCTCCGTTTGATGAATCCGAAAAATGGGAACACTCACAAAGTGAATTTTGTCGTTGTTAAGCAGGACACAACTTCGATTCTTGAAAATCAGGTTATCCAGAATATGAACTAAGTAACTATAAACTTTGACAATATTCTAGCATTGAAATCAGAGGCGACAACTCTTAACAAAGAGTCAGTTTTTAGTGAATTCAAAGATGTGTTTGAGGGAACAGGATGCCTTTCCAGAATTAACCTACTCAAGATTGATCCGTTCGTAAAACCGGTTGTACATCCGCCGCGCAAAATTCCAGTTGCACTATGAAATAAATTAAATACTGAGCTCGAACGGTTAACCGGAAAGGAACAACAACAACGAGCTCTCTCCTTAACCCAAAAGTAACCGAATCTGCACCGAGTTAAATCAAAGTTTACAAGGACAAACAAGCTCGATATAACAACCGACACGCGAAAGACTTACCTGAACTAGAAAATGGCCAACGCATATGGATAGCACCGAAATCCATTGATCGAACTAAATACGTATGCTCTTATATTTTAAAGTTATGGCGTAATTATTCTTGTGATAACTAGCTCTAAGTGTACGCCTTCATTTATTTCTGTTTCGGCCAGTGTCTTAATTTAAAATTATCTAGCAGTCCATCTGTTTACTTTCTGCCCTTTTCAAGCTATTTAAAACCGCCAAGTCATTTAACAAAATCTTGATGTGCCCTGTGTTTGTTTTAACATTGTATTTGATTTTGTATGTATTAATGTCGGGCAACTTATGACAGATTTTGTTAGATTTCTTTGCCCGTGATTTTCTGTAATTTGTTGACCTTACCCCGCATGTGTGTTCTTCAATGCACAGATGTAGTGTC
>JAULBM010061050.1:0-10294 GCA_032357055.1 Geukensia granosissima | reverse complement strand
TATAAATTAGATTCAAATGTAAAGTACAAGGGAGAGATATTAATGTGTTTGAATGAATTTAAATGCCATATTCTTCAAGTTCATTGGACAAAAATGCATTGAATATTGTTTTTTTCTAGACCATATAGGCTATTAGTTTTGTGATTTTTTTTCAGGACATCTGGTACTAGGACACCTTTTGAAAATGGATATTTATTTTGACACAAACTCCATGTACTAAGAAGACATTAAAATTAAATTTAAGGCAATAAGAATGTGCCCCCAAAGAATATGCCTGCTAAATGTGTTTGCACCAGTCATTGATGGAACTATTTTGTACAATTATTCCATGTTGAATCCTACAAAATGCATATTTTCCTGATTTATTTTTTAATTAAATCTGGAAAAGGGTAAAGGCAATTGTACAAAGGTTTTGATCATGGATACAAGAATTATTATGGATGAATACAATATGTAATTGTAGTCAAAATATGGATCAAAAGATTGGATTGTTTTTCAGTTATGGATCTTAATGAGATGCATCTGTGATAATGAGTATGGAATTATTTACTGTATTAATGTATCTAAGGAATACTAGTGATATCTTTATATAGATACAAGGAATATGTGGATCTAAGGAAAAATTGATTATATATTATTCCAAATATAAAGGATCTAAAGGTGATTCTGAATATGGATCTGAAGGTGATTCTGAATATGGATCTGAAGGTGATTCTGAATATGGATTAAAATGTGATTCTGAATATGATTCTTAGGAAAACGTTGAATGAAAATATAATACTGGCATTCCAAATATGGATCTGAATGTAACTCTCAATCTGGATTGAAATGTGATTATGAATGGACTAAGAAATCCTTGATAACATATTATTCCAAATATGATCTAAATGTGATTCTGAATTTGAATCTAAATGTGATTCTAAATATAAGGCTAAGACATCACTGAATGATAGTATAATTCCAAATATGAATCTAAGGAATGAAGGTTTAATCTTCAAATAAGGAACTTCACTGAAAAGCTACAGACCAAATGCATCTGCCCCCCCCCCCCCCGAGGGCGGCCGGGGTATAGAAAAAAGCCGTTCGGTTTCTCCGCCTGCAGGTAGAACACCTGCTAAAGGGGCGTCCGTTAGTTCGAAAGGGATGTATGAATAACCGAACTCCCCTTCTCAAAGGTTGTGCCGGTGAAAGAATAGGCACTGGGTATCTCCGTCTTGGAGGCACTAATTCTCTAAAAGGGGCGTCCCTGATTGTAGGGGGATGTATACATTCACAATCCGTCAGAAGGCAGACATTAAAGACACCCCTTGTTTGGGAAATGCCACGTCCTAAGCACGCTAAAGACCCCTTGTAACTTCTTTTTGAGTGGTCCGTAGGCGGCCAGTAACAAGGCTAAATTTCCCCCCACCCTATCCAACCTGCATTTTTTCCAGTGGAAATCTAAAAGTCCCTCCCTTACCGGTCCTTTTGTTACAGTCTACATATTGATTTATTGTTTCCTAACTTGTTTAAGTCCTGAATACGCATGAAATATTTGCCACTGGACGTTAAACAACAATCAATCAATCAATCAGGATCAAATACTACTTCTTTTCCTGGGTCACTTCCGCTTCCACAGCTGACTTTTATGTTATCTAAAAGGTATGAAAACACATCCACCTATTGAAATGATCTTAAGCTAGACAACACTTGTTATTGCAGACTTCATATCATGATTGAGGAAAAGATGTAATAACTCTATAACTATTCTCAATAGCTGTATGTTTCTTCAATACCAATCAATTTAATGAAAACTTAGAAACGATAGGATTGTTAAAACTTCAGAATACAAAAATATATCAATTTTATTATTGATTTAAAGGTCTTTCAGAAACCGATGTCTGACTTCAGAGATCTTTCCTTTCATGTATTGCTCAATGCCAAAATATACAGTATTGTATAGCTATTGTATGTACTATAGTTGTATTTTAAGTTTTGTGTAAACATACGGGTAGTTTTGAATAAAAATATAGCATTTAAAACATTTACACAATTTAAACAATATCAATTTAATAGAACATGTTATGGTTCTTGTACATTCAGTATTTATTGTCCTGGCTTTGTGGATATATTACCAGTTCATTCCTTGGCACCGGAGCGGTCTCCAGGGCTCGACCCACAGAGCTGACCCAGCGCGAGCCCCAGGTGGCGGATTGGTGAGGTCCTCTCGTTGGGGGGTTTCCAGGTTAAAACAGAAGACCTAGCCGTGGATCTTAGTGGGTGACATGTTTGGAAAGAGCTACGCTCCTTGCACGTAAAGGACCCCTTTTGTAGTTTTCGAAAAAGAGAAGGTTTATTGCCGCTACAAATGGCTAAATTCTATGTCCCTACCCATCACTCCCTTTTCCAGTGGCAGTCTGAAACCGTCGCCCTGTTGTGTCCTATCTTACCCCTTTTTCGGTGTTGTTAATTCTTGAACTTGTTCTCGTCCAGAATATGCAAGAAATATTTGCCACTGGACGTTAAGCCACCAACAATAAAACAATAAATAAATAAATCAAAACATATTTGTATTGATCATCAGTCAATAATGCGTTTGAATTTTCTCTACTTGATTTATCTGGTTACTTCAATTTCCTTAAAACCTTTATTTGTTGCGCCATTTTGCAATAACCAAATCTAAATCAATGACGAATGATATACGGAAAAAAAGGCGCACGATTTGTATTTGAATCTTTGGTCTCTTTGAATTGAATGTATTGTTTGTTTACTTGTTCCCATCCGTAATTTACAGAAATATTGCTCACTGGACTTTAGGCTGTAATCAATCAATCCTAAATTTCTTGAAAAATACCCTAATAGTTTTCTCTAAACCCTAATGGATTCAACGGCATGGTGAATAAGGGAGTTTTAACTATCAGATCCCGCGTTACAAAAGGATTTTAGTGGCAGATTTTGAAAATGTTTAAATGCAGAGAGGTAAAGCGAGATGTAACTTAAGAGGAAACTTTTTCTTTTTCATCATATTGGTCTTCAGTGCTCTAACTACAATTGACCCTACGCGATTGACCGAGGAACCATCTTGTTGGAGGCTGCCGAGTCATTATACGTAAAGACTGGCCGTGGGTCAAGGTAGATACAGTATGTATATAATGTCAAGATCCATTCTTTTGTAGATATCGAAAAAGAAAAGACTGTTTACGGTACAAACGGCTAAATTTTTCGTCCCTACCCTTGTCCTCAAAATGCGAAAAAATATTTGCCACTATAGTACACCAAGCGAAATTTGCCACAACTTCAGTCAAAATATATCGAAAGGTCAGCTACAAAGTATTTAATGTTATATATCGTTGGAATTCTAATTTTTTGCCAAAACTCATAGTGCAATTAGAATTTTAGTTTTCCTCACCACAAAAGAAATTCCTTTTACCCCTCTATGTTAGATTTTTGATATTGAAAAATATTGTCTCAAAATGATGTTTTCATAGCCAAATATCCCGATTCAGTGTTATAGATGGAATATAATTTAACTTTATTCCTAAAATTTAATCTTTTATCTGTCATAAAACAACAAAAAATATAAATTTTATCATGTCTTGTTACCTGAGACCATTGGTTAAGTGCACCATCAAAATGAAGCAAATTTACTAAGTCAATAAAATTAACATTACACCCTATGGGGTAATTTTTCACATCAAGTTAAAATGAATTTTTAACTACAGCCTCAGCTGCAGCAAAAGATTAGAATTCCAACGATAATAATATGATATATTTCACTGTAAAATGTTTTCTGCAGGATCACTTTAGTTGTGGCAAAATTTGTTTGGTGTACTTTAGTCTGTATAATTCTATTAACTTTGTATTGTGTTTACCAACATTATAAACAACTTTAAATTCTGTCCAGATATTTTTATGAAATAGCTTAATTTGACTTGGAATAAATCACATTCTGCCCAGATTTTATTCAAGCAAATAGAAAGGAGTAAACATATTTTTGAGGAATGGCTGCCTTAACTGAACTTAGAATTAATCACACCCAAATCATCCAATATAAAGACTTAAAAAATCACAAAATTGCAGTCAATATACTTAAAACCATACTCAAACCCAAGCCAATTACTCAATTCTTTATAAAGCTAACAATTTAATTTGAACTGTATCCTAATATAGCATTTTTATTAACAGAGAGGGTTTGTGAAGTGCTTCTCTATCTTCTAGCAGACCGTTAAAATTTAGTGCCTTTTTTCTAATACTTATTGCATATAAAGTGTCATTTTTTTTAATCTCAATTCAGTTTCAATATAGAGGCATCAATTCCAGTAAAAACTCAGTGAAAACCAATTTAAACAGCTCCCAGTAAACAACAGTAAATTTTATCAATGAATGAGCAAATTAACCTTGAAAATTTTAATGTTGTTATTTTTCGGTGACTTATGATTTAACATTTCAGGATCCTGCTGTAATGGATCACCAAGCAATAGATTTAACATTTCAGGATCCTGCTGTAATGGATCACCAAGCAATAGATTTATCTCTATGTAACAAAGAATTATTTGAAAGTCTGTTTTCAAATTAACAAATTAACTTCTAATTTCCACTGCTGTTTAACTTGTTATAAACAATAGATCAATATGTGGAAACAAACCATCTAAAATTTCCTTTGATATTTTCTTCTAAACCAACCTTCAAACAATGTATTTTTAAATCTAAGTTCTTTTACAGGACAATGATAAATTGCTTCATCGGCATAGTTTTTAATAAAATGAAAATGACTTTTGAACAAGATCATGATAATATGTCGAATATCATACTAGTGTGATCAGATGTCATTAAATCTGCTGAAAAATTTCTGGGACTTTAATTTATACATCGCAAATTAATTTGCATGATGGAATGTGCATTGAGCAATAAGGTTTAACTTTTACTGTCTTCAATGTTCAATAAATTTACTCTGATGAATGTGTGAACATTGTAGCACAGACATCATCATTTTCCTTTATTTTGAATATTCAACTCACATTTTATGTGTGTGTGAAAGCAGTATTATAGTTATATACATACATGGGATCCAAAATCCCTCATTGTGATATGAACAAGAACTAAAAAAAGGTTTTTTTTATTTTTTGTTTTGTTAGTTACTGACAGTATTTTATTGTTAATATAGAACTTAATACCAAGTTAAAAAAAAAGTTCAATGTCACTGACTACTGATTTGACTACAGTGTCCAATTTTTTTCAAATGGAGGATGCAAGGACCCAGAGAAAATCATTCAACTTGCACCAACCTTAGACATGTGTTGGAAGTCAAGCCTTTTTTGTCTGGTAAAACCTTATAAAATAATTCTGAATGCTGGTTTGGTCTAATTAAGATCAAGTTCACAGAGACACATTTTGAAAATCAACACATCAACAAAATAAGCTAAACAAATTTTAGAAGTTGAAATTTGACTGTCATTTTGTGGATGGCTTTCTCATGGACAATCATTCCACATCTCCTATTTTTATATACAGGAAACAGTTTATGTTGAAGCATCATAAAAACCAAACTAAATTGGCTATCTAAGAAGTGATTAACTTGATTAAAGCTTGTTGGTTAATGGACGACTAGATATCAATCGCCATTAAGTTTTTTTCATTGCTAACAGCATATTTTCCTTCTTATTCTAATTTTGCTAACAAGGTCGTCATAAAAAATTGATATCTTGGAAGAAACTGTTCTTTGGCCAAAGGGCAAGAAAAAATCCTCATTTAATTACAGCTTTTACTAAAGATTATCATAAGCTCACACCCAGGATTCCTCAAGATGATTTGATTATCTAAAACATCTCACCATCATGCTGCTTAAATCTTTTTTAGAGTGATAATGTGATAGCATAACAGAAAGAAGAGATACAATTGTAAAAATAGGATATGTGGCATGATTGTCCATGAGACAGCCATCTTCCAAATGATGGTTGAATTTAAACTTCTACAGGTCCCATTATGGCCTTCAATAATGAACCAGAGACTACCGGAATACAATATCAGAAGCTGTAAAAAGCCCCCAAAAATACAAAATGTGAAGCAATCATAAAACCTGAAAGTCAGCCTAATCTATTGAAAAATGGTTAGTTACAAATATGTTTCTGCGTAAACAAGTGAAAATGTGTTATGTCACATCGTTTCTCCTTATGCAGTTTTGTCTTTTGGTCCCTACCTGAATCAATGAAGTTTAAGATGGATAAAAATTTAATATCTTTAATTTCCATCATTGGATGGACGTCAATGTTGGGACCTGAGGTTATCATCGGCCCAGTCACTGACATGACATCAATTTAATAGTAATACTGAAAATTAAGAAATTAATGCCATGTTTTTATTATTGCGAATAATGTGACTAAATGGTTATCACAAAAATAAGAAGTTGCATTCTTACTGCTTCTAAACTACATTTGCATAATGGTTTTCTTCAAATTGCATTAATTTATCTCGCATTTTGGAGTGAAGTTTCAAAAACACAATAATTTCTGAATTTAGAGTACATCAATATTAAAGAATAAATTTTGATCAAGTCAAAGAGTGTCCTGTTTACCTTTAACAAGGTTTAGGTTTTATTTGTTTTTTGCAATCTAGAGCTCATCACAGTAAGTGGGATCCTTGTTCAAGGCCTTGTCGCAACCTCTAGATTCAACAATTATCCTCCTTTCTTACAGAGATAGAGCATAGTCTCCTTGATATTTACTTTTGTAAATTTAGTGGATTTGATACTTCTTTTTGGAGTTCTTCAAGCTTTTGCCTTTACCTGCTTTGATGAACTTTCCATGATCTACACAATTAATTTAACAATGGTACATGTATTTGCATTTGGATGAGTTTGAATTCTACATGGGCAGTGAATACAGGATTAAGCATCTCATCCAAAAAAATCAACTAGAAACATTTCAAGACCTAAATATCTCTACAAGGGTTAAATAAATGTTGAAATGCCACTACTTTTGGTGAGCTCCCAATCTCCCTAAATGAATTTAAGGTGTGTACTTTAACTGGAAGCATCTTGAATTTTAAGTTGACAGCATCTGTTGTATAATGAACTGCTGTTTCTAAACTAGTTAACATTTTTTATGCAACATATTTCTTCTTATGCAAGAGCATATTGTAACTTTTAAATCACCAGTCTTCCCAAAATGTCATCGGTCCAACAGTAATGACTGGTAAAATTTTGATTGGACTGATAATATACAATCTTTTCCAGACCAAAAGTCTGATGTGTTCCGTGACTAGTTCCATAATTTATTTTTTGATGCATGTGTGATCTGTGGTAGAAAATTTTTTGTTTGTCTGAATGACAGACAGGTCCTCAGACAATTTGGCACAGACTGCATCACAGGGATTATATTCGACTGTCATTTGGTGGATGGCTGTCTCATGGACAATCATGCAACATCTCCTATTTTTATATCATGTAACAATTAAATGTAATTCTTTTACTTAAAATTATCTTTTCAACAGTATTCTAGTTAGAAGACAGAAGTTAAAGGTCTTTCTATGGAATACATAGAGAATATTTTACAACATTTTTCTAATAAATATTCTGACACAGTTCTACTTGCTTTGGTTCCAAATCCCTATTCAACCATTAGGTCTAAGACATTGACAGCCAAAAGTGTCTCGCAGGAATTTTCTTTCTGTCTTATCTAATTCAGACTGACACATTAGTCTCTTAAGAACTCAACAATTAAAATGCCTTTATCAAATGTAAGAAAAAAATCTCACAGGAAAACTTAGTCACATGAAATAATACAATCCATCCTTCATCAATAAACAATTAGCTGTAGAAGGAAATTGTAAGAAGATAACTGAATGAAAAAAGGAAATTTTTCCTAAGAAATAAATATATAGATTAGTACTTATAACACATAATTACTAAACCAAGAGAAAAATGTTTTTAAAGCACATGAAATAATCCTGCCAAAGTTAACTGAAAATGTGATACTTTAAATATTCACTGAAAATATTCTTGTGACAACTGGCGGTAAAGGGGGAAGTAGGGCACTCAGTGAGTTCTTCCTTAAACAGTAAAACTGACAGCAACTTGCTGAAAATGGTATAAAAACCCCAACCAAATCTTTTATCCATTTTGCATTGGGGAAGGATGATGCTGAATATTAAGGGTATTGTAAAACATGGCCTTCCATTTAATTTGTTGGCTGGATAATCTGGGTTCTTGGTCAATATCCTAAGTGATCATCCTTCGGGATCTCTGAGATATTGACTAAGTTCTGGGCAAATAAATTTAGATGGAATCTTGACTACAGCTTACAATTTTGAATTATTGTTTGTATGTATTCAAATTTTTTATCTCAAAAGAACATCTATATTTTTTAAATATTATTATAGATACTTGAAACATATTATTCTTATCATTAATGGTAGAAAACAGAAAAAGAAAATATATAATGTCACTTCTGTTGTTGTTTCTTTAAGAACTGGAAGACGTCATTTTTGTTGCCAAGGATTTGTAAACAATGACATCCCTTAGGTCAGGGCAATTCTCAAATATGGCAGATGTTATGAGACCAATTGCAAAGGAGAAGTCACCCGCTTTGACCTCAGGTTATATTGTAGTGAAATCTATGGAACAAAAATATTTCCCCAGATGCCACATTAGTTGGCTGGATAACAATATTAAAATTTTAAAAGAAACTAGAATGTTTTGTTTAAATTTACAATGGCTTCCAGAGAAGATCAGAATGGACAATGCTGCTACATGACATTTAATTGTTCTTTAAAGCTATTTTTTGTCAGATACATAAGTGAAAATTTGAAAAGCAAAACTCAGTAAATTGAATCTGAAATAATTAATAACTAAGAAATTGTAAAACTGCAATTCACAAAATTGTTTTCAATATAAAGTGAAATATTCTGAGGCAACAGACATAATGGTTCGTTCTCACAGACATATCATTCAAATTGAAAGAGCATTCAAATGCAAATTGGCAACTTCAAACAAGTTCACAGATACGTCAAAGTGATTTCAATGTGCATTAAAAATATTGAAAGTTAAACAGTTGTTCAATTTAAATTTTATTATGCCAATTTATTTGCATTAGGTGTGAAAGCAGCATAAGTTGACTTAGAAATGCAAGGTGCAACAATTATGACAATTCAATCCCAAAAATTGAAAATTAACATTCAAATTGAAAAATGGATAAATTTTACAATCTTATTAAATATCAAAGATTATTATATAAACCTGTCGTTATAAAATATATGGTTTCTGAAAACGTGATTAATTTCATGCTTTTCTCTGACATGAATACATCTTACATAATACTATTGGAGAAACAATAATTATATTCTGAAAATAATTTTGACAAGATAAAATGAATTTAACAGACTGGCTGATACTCAGAATTCATTTTATTAATGATAGAATTACTTGTTTAATATATTCTTCATTTAATTTTCCTTTAAAAAATGTGATGATTCACTGTCATAAAACTGCTTATTAATATACTGGATTACAGCAATAAAAATTTAGTTTCTGCAGACAAATATTCAATTAACAACAAGTCAATCACGTTTTAGATGTTACAAACAAAATATTTGGATGTCATTAGATTTAATATAATTAGCATAAACTTGGTATGAACCCAGAAAAACAGGGTAAAATGAGCAGAACCATTGTTCTCTCACCTATAAGTAACTCTATTATAACAAATACAGCCCAACATCTAATACAGATTAAAAGAGCTTCCGATACTATTTCCGGAAAATTACCAAGTGATGTCGAGGGAAATTTCAATTAATACGATCTTGGCTTCACTACTGCAAAACAGCTTTGTTGTTGACTTCCAATAGTAGCATTACTGAAGCTTCAGGGTATTTGTCTTATTTTACAAAATAAATTTTGATAAAAGAGCATTGATTTTGTGGTAATTTAGAATCAAGTGCACTTGTCTAACTTACATGGATGTCTCAATCGACTGTAAACACTTGTTTGTCAATTATGTCAAATTTGATGAAATAAACGTCCACATTTCCTAAGTTTCTGCTTGGCTGGCTAACGTGATAGCTATGTTAACATGAAATCTTGGTGGCAACAGACAGAATTTTTTCAATATTTCCAATGATAGGCACTTTTTTATTCTATCTAAATATATGAATTATAACCCCCATTAAACAAACCTTTTTACCAAAAAGTTAGAAATTTTTATCCATATATTCTTATTAAAGCAAAATAAGCTTATCTCAAATAGGAAATAAACCCATTGAGAGCCTCATTAATGTCCTATTGTAGTCAGCAAATGTTTCATCAAACCATCACATTGTTGAC
>JAULBM010061039.1:0-10294 GCA_032357055.1 Geukensia granosissima | reverse complement strand
TCTTTCGTTTCATTTTGTTGGCCATGGTCTTGTCTGTCTTCTGACTTACAATTTCTGTCTGCCCCTTTGGTATCTTCAAATTCCTTAAAGAAGTTTGGAATACTAATCCTAGTGAAATTGTCTAAATTACCCAAAACAAAAAACGTGTACACATAAAAAATACTGTCCAACTTGAATATTATCAAATATGTACATGTATTAAACAAACCATCAAATACAAAAACAAACATGACCACAGCTTGAAAAAGGCAGGCACATGAGAAATGTAGTGGGGTTGAATTAATTCAGTAGAATTCAAACCGTTGAACATCGATGAAGTATTAAATGACATTGCCTTCATGGTTATTTAGGATGCAGTTTACTTTGCTTAATTGTTTTAAACGACCAATATAATTGTCAGAAACTAAAAAATTTCGTTGAAAAAACAATAGTTTTTCGGAGTCCCCATGAAATGCTTGCAATGTCTTGGATAACATGGGGCCTGGGTGGCCGAGTGGTCTAGGTAGTTGATTTAAACTTACCTGTACCGATCACTGTAACCTATCACCAATACGGCGTGAGTTCACGCCTGGGTTTGTACCATACAAAAAACGGGTTGCGTTTAACTCGCATCGCACGTGATAAGGTTTGTCAGTTACCTCCCCAAGGTCGGTGGTTCTCTCTGGGCACACTGGCTTCCTCCACCAGTAAAACTGACCGCCGCGATATGACTGAAATATTGTTGAAAGTGGCGTTAAACCCCATTCAAACAAACAAACGAAGCCCTAAGACCTTTAAAAATGGACACATATCTAGACCCTAGGGCAAGCTGTAAAGGGCCCCGTGATGTTCAAATGTATCAACTATCGTCCAAATAAGTAAACAATGTAAAACAACACTAACAAATAACAACGAAATCCACCATCTTACAAGTTCCTGGCTTGGGACGGACGTAAATGTGGCGGGGTTAAACATGTTAGTCAGTACTAAATCTCCCCCTAACTTTGGACATTGGTGTGACCAAACGACATAAAAACAAACTGCATAAGGTCGATACTTATATTCTTGCTCATAAATATGGAATTTTATTTTCGACCCTACTTTAGAAATAGGTATGGCTACACTTTGTTCAGCAAAATTCTTATGAGGAAATGGCAGATAATGTTTGCAGGATGATATTAGAGATAGTTAGATAATTAAATGGGATGAAATTAAACATTTGACAGAAGTTTATCCAGGATACATAATTAGGATCCCCCCCCCCAAATGTAGGTTTCTGAACTCGTAGGACTAGCCATCAGACAAAAATCAGACACTTTTGTCGCTTGAAGTAAAATAATGACATTTGCCTATAAAGGTTTTTATCAGTCTGGCTCATAATTTTTGCATGCAAGTCTCCAAAGTTGAATTTGTCAATATTCCGTATTTATGACCTAGTGTATATTGAGGGTGGTACAGGGGGGTCCCGCGCACGGACGTACGAGAAATAAAATGTCTTATCACGAGGAACGAAAAATTAGAAAATGGCTTGCGCGTTGCATTTTGATCAAGACACGTTAAACACGACTAATAACGACCCTCTAACACGACAAAACGTGAAATAGAAATCGGTAAAAACGTTGCACGAAAATAACCCTGTACCACCCTCTATATTATAGTTCTATAACTCGCCAAACGAATTTTGTCACAACAAAAGTGAATATGTATCAATTTTTTTTATTGAGTATATCATATTATTTATCGTCAGAGTTCTGTATTTTTTGCCGCAAATGAAGCTGTAGTTAAAAACTCATTTAACCTGGAATAAAAAAATTACACATAGGGTATTATGTTAATTTTTTCGACTTTGTAACTTTGATTCATTTTGTGTGTGCAATCAACCAACGGTTTCGGGTAACAAAACATGATACTGATACAAATTTTATTTTGGAGGCTTTTATGACAGATGAAAGATGAAAGATGAAATTTTAAGACTGAAGTGGGATATTTATCTATGAATTTCATGCCAAAAATTCAATAGAGGGGTAATAGAAATTTTGAATGATGAAAACTTTAACATTTTAACTGCAGGATAAGTTGCGGCAAAAAATAAACATAACATGGCATACTTAATTGCTGAACTTTCGATATAATTTGACTTGCAAGTCGTGGCAAATGTCATTTGGTGTACATTACCCTATTCTTTATATGGACCGGGCATATTTCGTTGAAAGGTTATAGCATATTACCAACAAGATGATCGGCAAGAGGTAATCGGTTGTAAAATCTCTGCTACTGACATAGGGGGGTGAGTAATAATGTCTGATCTACCATGACACAAAGGACATGTATAGCAAAAAAAAACTGGAGATTTTTTTAACATCTTTATTATGTCAAAGGATGTTGTATGCTTTTACGATAATTAATTTCGGTGCGTATTGGCATTCTGCTAAGCTCAAAAGATGCCATGCAACTCGAAATTAATATATTAATCAATTAATTTATATAATTTAAGAAATAATCCACGACAGCTATATTTGGAAATTCAGAATAATTTGCAAGTCGATTATAATATAATGTAAAAAATAAATTAATTAAAAACACGCAAAACGCCGTTGTTGACGATCTGAGCCGACGATACGCGCTCTCTGAAGTTATAACATTTTTGTGCTTAAAACACATTGTGAAGTCATAGTGCGCGTAAGGCGTTATGGAGATTTCACAATGTGGTTTTCAAGACCTCATTAACGCAGTGAAGTACGCACAGTGAAGTACAAAATATCCAAGTAAGAGCCGGCTATCACGATCACGATAACTTGGTTTGAAAGGGCGATTGTGTAGGAGTTAATTCAATTAAGCATATATACTTTTCGATTTTTTGCTTGCAAAATAGTAAAAAAATATTTTTAGTATTCTGAAGAGGTCATATGTGTCAACTCTCGACCGACTCGGTGGTGTAATGGTTAGCGTGCTCACCTCGAGTGCGGAAGGTCGTGGGATCAATCCCCGGCCGGGTCAAACCAAAGACATTGAAGTTGGTATTTGCTGCTTCTTCGCTAAGCACGCAGAATTTAGCAGTAAGAGCAAAGACTGGTCGGCCCAGAGTCAGAATAATGTTTCTGGATAAAGCGGCACATCTTCCTGTGGAGTGTTGCTTTCGTGAGCTAGACGTTAAAAATCCGGCTCAGCGTGACGGTCTGGTAAAAAAACAGGGTCCATTCATTATCATCATTCATTAGAATGCTCTCGTCCTGAATATGCATGAAATATTTGCCACTGGGCGTTAAGCAACATTCATTCAATCAATCAATCAAACTCTCTCGATCGTCTGTCTACAATCTGAAACTAATAGACTGAGAAATCAATTTAATTCCTTAAACAAGCTGAGACCTCTCCGGACAGCTCAGTAACCCTCAGTGAGCAGTTTTCTGAATGTTCGTGATACATGGTTAGGCAATCTGTACTTCTTTCGATAAACCACAAATTTTGATGATCTGATTGAAATGTTGAATTCTCTATAAAAATGAATTTATTTGAATGTTTCGGTACTTCGAAAGTGTACTTTATTGTTGTTTATTTGCTTGTATTTTTCTGTTATGTTTCAGAATTTTACAGAAAATACAGATTTGGAATAGTTAAACTGCATACATATTATTATTTCTTTTTTCAGTGTTCTCATTGTTGCATAGATATTGGGTAAATAACAGGGGACCAAAAAAACGGATGAAAATTATTGATTGAATATCATCTAGAGATCGCAACGAGACCTTTGTTTGTTTACAATTTAACATGTTTAAAGCAACAGTGAATTCCTATCACATAATAATTAAAGTACTGAAGTACTGTTTACTCGAGGGACAACAAAAACGGTCTATTTTTTTATATAAATTATATACCAGGATGTTGCAAATTCTGTTTATCTTCTAAGCTGAATTTGAAATGAAATTATCTGCCATTTATTACCATATAATTAAAAGTATAAAAGAAAGTTAAATGAATAAATATATACATATAAACTTCTGAAAATTAACCTAACAGTTTAATTTTTACCTTCATATTTTTGTCCTTCCTTCAGTGGGATTCGAACTCACGTTGCTGTGACGTCGCCTGCACTGTATCCAGCGCCCTAGACCACTCAACAACCTAGGCTATATAAAAAGACAGCTTTCTGTGACCGGGTGATGCCTTTCCACGTCAACATATCTAGAGATAGAGCACAGTCACCGAAAGCTATGTTTTAATATAGCCTAGTAGGCCGAGTAGTCTATAGCGCTGGACATAGTGCAGGCGATGAAAGCCAGAGATGTCGCAGCAGCGTGTGTTCGAATCCAACTGAGGGAAGGACAACAATTTGCAGGTACAAAGTTTCATCCCTAACACTGTTAGGTTAATTTTTCAGACGTTTATTTAATTTCATGTTAACCTTTATCATTGGTAGGGGAATATGTCATTGCATCAGTCTTAGAATGAAAAATAAATAAATGTGTAAGATGTGTAAGAAAGAAAATAATTCCACAATTATTGAAACTTGGTGACATAATTTGTTTTCTACAAAAATCCAAAGGCAGGTTAGTATTTTGTAAAATTTGATCTTTTGAACATACTTGAACTGACGGGTCAAGAGGTCAATCAGCTGAAAATTAATTAAAAGGAATCCGAAGATACCAAAGGGGCAGAATAAATGACATTAAGCTTACCTCCTTTGTCGTTTTATTATGTTGAGCCTATAGGTCATGGCACTTTCAGAAAAAATAGGTGCACTAAAAGTGAACTTCAGGTATAAAAATGTTATTAGCAAAATTATTATAATGGCCACCTTTGGAGTTTGGCTTACTCTAGTTTAGCCTTCAGCATCAATAGGATAATGAATTTTCATGTTTGTCTGAAGATTAGTCCGCACAAGAAAATAACCTTTTGGCTAAGTTGTTTATCATGCTGCAACGAGCAACAATGTAAAATAATTTATAGGGTAAAAAGACAACAATTAAATCGTTATTTGAATATCACTTTTGGTATTTCTGGTTCATTATTGACGTTAATTTTGTCAGTCTCATACGATTTATATCGCGATGCGGAGGCAGACAAATACGACGGTAATAAGGCAAAAAACCGTTTGCGACATCCGTATTTCAACGATCGCTATATTTCGTGGGGCCCACAGGGCCCCACTCGTAAAAACTACATTTAAAACAACTACTTGTGGATAAAATAATAGAAAAACAGTTTGTTCAAGTAAATTATATAAGTATATGATGAGGGTTGATTTATTTGCAAATATTTTTTCCAGTAAATTCTTTTATTTCATTAACTTTAAATGGAATAAACAGATTTTCCCAAGTCTGTACAACTTTCTAATCTGGGATTCCCAGTTTCTAATGAATACAACTCTTCAATTTTCATTAAAATTTAGTTTATTTACCTTCTTTCGTCTAAAATACCCGAATTCTCGAAAATGATCGGAATTTGCGAAATGAAAATGGACGAAAGGGATAAATATGATCGCATTTCACCAAACTAAAAAAAGATCGAATAAAAACCATAAAAATAAACATGGAATGTGAAGTTATACGACTATTTTTATAGGTTGAATTTCAGTTCTTGAGACAAGCTCTCAATGCTAGAATTTATCATCAGTAAAAAAGAACGGGGTCAAATATTCCCGTAAATACTGTCCTTATTAGCCCGTCATTAACACATGGGAATAAAACACGCCTTTTGATCCCATTAAACACATGAAAATAAGACATTAATTTATAATCAAGACGCAATGCCGCTATGTTTCTACTTTAAACATATTTTATTGTCTAAACATTAAAGACAAATGGATAAGACACAAGTTTACAACTTATAAAGTCTTCTCCTCTATACATACAAATTATAAAGGCTATGTTTCTTAAATCTTATTATGAGTTTTTTGCACAATATGAATGAAAAATGCAGAGAAGAAAAACTAGGTGAAATTATTAATTTAGATAACATTTGGGAGACAATTCTTACAAATCCAATGACAAGAAAAGGCAAACCATCTATCAATTTTGATATTTCGCTTTTTTTCATTTTATGTGACAACTAACAATTAATTTCACTGTTTCTTTTATTAATTAGCATCAAGCTTATTTTTCTCTCTCGTTATTTGTTGCAAATTTTATTGTTGATCTACCAAATATGATTAGACTTACGTTAAATGATTGATTTGTTGTGATGGTTGTTCGGAAATTGTAAAAGGAATTCGAAGATACCAAAGGGGCAGACAGAAATCGTTAAGTCGAGGACAGACAAGACCAAAGGGTTTTAGGCACACCATGTAATATATTTCCGGTTCAACAATTGCATTGTGGGAATTGTTTGTGAATGGCGGCTCCTTTGAAAACAGAAAAAGTTGATTGCAAAAGTTTGTTTATTTCTATCTCTTACAATGCAAAATAAAAAATTGAAAAGGTGCAAAAAGTTAAACTACCAATAAGGCAAATTCAACTGTCAAAAAATTCTAAATGTACCCTAAAACTTTTAAAATAACATTGTTTTCTCGCATGTGCCCTGTTTCAAAACAAGTCAAAACACGATAAAACTGAGTAAAAGAGAATATTTAATCCTCACTCACACGTTGAATCATGATCCATGCAGAACACTGATAAATCACGCTGCCATGAAGAGCTAATCAATATATTTAAAGTGCTCTCTTTCATTGTCTTCCTTTGTAATTAGTGTAATTATAGAAAATAATTTCGGAACTGGATTGTGGAATGTAAATAAACAATGTGTCTAATTGGACAGGTTATTTAACCTTTGTGGGATATACATTTTCGTACTGGTTTGAATTTTTAACAGACTGACTGAGGTAGGGAATTTTTATTTTCTTCATCAATATAAAAATACATGTACATGCAGCCTATAATTGACAGTGAAAATTGAACACATTACGGGCATCAACAGTGATGTGTAATCTAACAAACTTTTTTTGACAGGACCAATCATCCCCATCAATGTTTTTTAATGCCACATGCAGTAAGTCATAACTTTTACCAACATAGTCTGAACTGTAACATTACATATTTTTTTGCAAAACAAACAGAATATAAATTAGTGATTGTCAGTTTTGTTATTTAAAACACACATTGGTCATGGTGCAGTTATAAGTGAATAAAGCCAGGTCTATACTGATCAACATGGTAAAAATGGGTAAAAATAAAGAAATACTAAGGATGAATAACCTAAAACAAAATTTGTAGTGTCATATACATGCTGGCATATCATGGAACAATTAATGCATATCTGGCCAAATAAAATAATGGTTCCTGTCACCTTTTTTGAAAAAGATAGGGTTAGAATTAATTTCTTTGGCTTGACATCCGAAAAATGTGAACTGAATTTGGGATGAAGAACAGCAATCAAAGTACTGTTCCTTTCCTATGAGTTTCTTGTAAATATGAGATTTTCATTGTGTCATGAATATTTACTCCATATCCCATTTTTTCTATTTGAACAATACAGAACAATTTCAGCCTGAGTACATTACGCTTCATTTTTATCTCGGACCCACTGTTTAATTACAAAGTGCACCCAAGGGGCATCATTTTATTTGTATTATCGTAATCACCCAAATATTTTAACGCTGTTTTTATATTTCAGAAATTTTTAATTGAAAAAAATTCTTATTTTTCGACACTCGAGTAAAATCACTAAAAATATTTTCAAGATGTCAAGATCGATGTTTTGGGGTCACAAAAATACCCAAGCCAATGTTAAAATGAAGTTGTAAAAACTCAGCCTGGGGGCTGACGTGTTAATTATCACTGTTTTATGGCTTAATAATCCCCTTGTTTCGATAATTAGTCGTTAGAAGTACCACAGGTAAAAATAAATAACATCTGTGGTGCATGGTCAGCTGATCGCCAGAGTGACAATTAAGTTCTTGGCAAAACCCTTTTTGTATTAAAAATTAAAAGTAAAATATATTGAGTAAGATGGTTTTACCATTATTAGAAAAAAAAAATGAAATCCATATGAAAAGAACAATATTTTTTTAAAGAACACACATGTTTACCAAATCCCGCGCCATATTGAAATGTCATCAACATGATCAAATTGATAACCTTGTCAACATCCTTTCTTTTTAAACCTTGGTAAATGTAATTTATTTCAAACCCAGATTTATATAACATCAATTGCAAATTTTATTTAAAAAATAAAATTTTCGTCCACTTTGATGTAACAATGACCACGAGTAAGTAATGAATTTTCTGATTTCAATCAATCTTATTCCAAAAAATTTTATTTCACATCAACCCCTTACTTTAGGTAATAAAAACAATGAGTGAAAACAAAATAATTTCATAAAAAACATTGAATCAAGGTATAAAAACTGTCATCTTTCACAATATGGAACCAGATAAACTAACCTCATACTTGCAAACACGGCTAGCACTTATTGCCTTGACCTTAAAGCTTGCACACGAAATATTTACCAACACGATAAGGATAAAGTACAATTTATGTACCAGATTATCCAGACTAAGATGTAATTTTATTAAATTTCAGTAATAAAACTAGACAAATTGTGATGCAAGATAGTTGTTTAATGATTAATTTTCTAAATTTATTACAATTTTGGTAATTGGCTATTTCTATGTGCATTTAATTTTGGATTTGATATAAACTGTTTTAGTCTGTTTTGCTAGTAACACTGAGGCATCACCAATTAATTCTGCTGTGACAATCAGTTTCATACATCTATGCTAACAAACAGGGAAAAAGAAATGTCGTTGGACCGACGGACAAGAAAGGTCATATCACTTCCGATCCGTTAAACTTTGATATATTTCCGGACTGAATGTCCGGTGTCTTCTCCGGCGGCGACTCTGAAATTTCAGTGCACTTAGTGCCTTCTATCGACTACTTCGTTATTGTTTTAATAGAGAAATTATTTTTGGTCTGGTAAAAGATGGTTCAGTCTGATAAAGTTTCTTAAATTACCAGACAGAATGTCCTGTAATAATTTTTACATTTCGCGGGGTCATTGTGCTAAGTCAATAATTGAATAAAATAAAATACATGAAATATAAAAATGGATTGCAGCCTTTATTTAAATAAAATTTGCTATTTAACATGTTTAAAACACTTATCTACACCTTATCTTCAATAAAATGCACAGTTGCACCCAATATCCTTAAAAAAAGAGATTTTTCGACCCAACAATTCCTCTTTATTTCCAGCCTGTTACAGTAAACACATATATTTTTCTTTTTGGCCTAATAATACATATTCTTGTCAAAGATTTGTATATTTGACTGAACCACATGTTGAAAATGACCATTCATGCTATTCTAATCAGCATTAAGCAACCCTTTTTGTGCATGGTCTAAATTTTTACCTTATCCAAAAAATCAATATCCTGAAAATTTGTACAGGTGCACAAGATTTGTTGAAAATTATCACAATACATTGTAACCTTGTTGTATTGCAACCTTTTGAAAAGGCATTGTTTTGGGGATATGTGAGGGTGCCCTGGGGATAGAATTAAGTAATATTTACATAGAAATATAGTAATTTTAGAAAAAGGGACCTTGCAGAATTGTGGCGATAAGTTAGGGACGGCCATTATAGAGGGGCAATATTAAGAAGATATATCAATGTCGTTACCTGCCATTTGCCTGCCTCTGCAAATAGTATTACACCCTGAAAATTATTGAGATACTATGTCACAGAATGACATGTGCACTTTTTTTTGACATCTCATTTTGTCAATCCCATTTGGATAAGTTGAAATTGGTGCACATTATGTGCCATTCATGTAGCTAAAAATGGATCTAACCCATCAGTTTTTGAGATGGTGTATCCCAAAAATGTTTTTTGAAGTCACAACTAGTTATTTCCCAAGGGAAATTTAAAAGAATGGCTTGTATGTTGGGATAAACTATTTAATATGAAAATGAAAAGATATAAGGTAAATGACAGAAATATATAGAATCTTACATTGTAAGCCGAGATAGTTAAACCTTAAAATTTCGGGGTTTACCGAGAAATTTTAAGGTTTAACTATCAAGACTGTAGAAATATGATAATCAACGGCTTATAATGCAAGATTTTGTTTCTCTAATTTTTTTAAGCATCAAAATAGCGTTTATAACGGCGGGATCGTGCAACATATTTTATGATTACCTTGTTACAAAGGACGTAACTTGTGTACAAAACAAACAAACATGCCGCTTATTTTTATGGCATTTTCATATGTATTAGTAAAAAAATAACGTAATTCCTAACTAACTGGTACAGTCTTTGGAAAGCTCAGTCCTCCAGGGTAAGAAATAAGATCGTGAAAAATCTTTGAATTTGTGAA
>JAULBM010061028.1:0-10294 GCA_032357055.1 Geukensia granosissima | reverse complement strand
AAATGGATGACGATTCTCGTCATGGAGTCTCTAAAAATGTCAGTTATACAATAAAACCTTACAACTTTAAAGTAATTGATTAAAATACAATTAAAATACAACATTACAGGAGCATATTCATGTTCATCTTGGAAAATAAAATCACTGATATTACGTGGAAAGGTATGTGAAACGTAGACCCATCGTTCGTTCGACATATTGATTTTTCACCTAACGGGTTTGTTGATTACCTCACAATGCAATATCATACAACTTAAAATAGTCGATATACACTACTGTTGAAATGGGTGAGTGCATCAGAAATCGTCAGTATTAAAATATAAAATGAAACTTAAGGAAGACTCTAAAAACGAGAGTTCCGTGAGGTGCAAATTCGTTACAATATAATTATATTTGAGGGTAATTTATTTACTTGAATATGTACAGGACATTATTGTGTGGACTTATTTTATTTGCAGACTTTTTGCTATTGCTAGTCAGATGAGTAGAGTTTGTTATTTGTATAAATATTGTAATTTTTTAAATAAATTGTTGATTAGGAACTCCTTGGTGTTTTGTTATTATTGTCATAGATTTCTTCATAACAAAATAATAAGCATAAACTACAAGAATATTGGGAAAAGCCTTACATTCGTTCTCTGAACAAATGACCTTAAAAGTATATTTTAATACGTTTTGCAGATTAAGAGATAGAAAGATGACAGTATAGCTCGTGCATCTTATATACTGTTTATATACCCTTCATGAGCACCTGATCCTATTCCTGATTTATAAAGGATTTCGTGGATTTCAAGCCTTTGTTCCTTTTGTTTTTGTTTCATCTTATTAGTTTGTTTCAAATTTGTCTTGTCCCTTTTGACAATGCACTTTTGATCTCTCAGATGTGTATTCTACACTGGATTTAATCATGCAGCTGTAGATATAAGTCGACTGTTTTTCAGCTTTCTCCTTATTTTTTTTCCTGAAAAATAATGACAGAATAAGAACGTAGTCAAAATTGTGTTGATATATTCAGAATTTTTTTTGTTGCAAATATCTGTCCGATTCACACAGATTCAATTCACGAACTGGAATTGCTTGGTCTGTAATCACTAAAAGATGTCAAGCCGCAGCTAATGTAGGTACTTACCATTAATAATAGCAGGTGTTAAGCTGAAACATTCTGCAACTTTAATATCACTGGAAATGGAATCTTTAAAACCGTCGATATTTCCTAAATTACAACGATAAACATACTATCCATTTAATGTGTTCGTATTGCAAGAAATGTTACGAGTTATCAAAAGAAATAATAAGCATTGGGATAAAAAGAATAAAACAAGCAACATTTGGAAATATTAACCAGAAAATTATGTGCTCAGCTTTAAAATCACATCGAACCCACGATCTCCCCACTCGGGGCAAGAACGCTTACCATTACACCACCGAGGTGGGGAAGTAAATATATATGATGTCAGGAGATTGCACTACAATCTAACAGAAGATGCGAACAATTTGTTGGTCCCCTAAAGGACGCGTTTCTTCTTTTTGAGATTAAAATTGTTTAATCTTTTCTCTCAATATGTCTGTAATCAAAAATTTTATGTTAAAATTTGGTAAAAAATACATATAGGAATACCATTGTTTATGAATTTAAAACCTACAGATCTAGACTGGTTTCTGCCACCATCTTCTTGATCTAAGCAGTAGGGTTTAAAAAATCATATGGTTCTGATAACATACTTTTCGAAATAAGGGTCGGTAGGTCGGTGTTTTTTTTAATTTATAACCGTTTCGTTATAACAATCTCCTGGAAGTAATCAATTTGCAGAAACAGTGAATTTGTGAAATTTGACCTTCATTTCGGCTGTTTACTTTGAAAAAAACGAGTGGTGATCGCGTTTCTGTTGTAGCTGAACATTTTAGATAAGCAGTTTAAATTTATCTAACAAAAATAACAAGGGTGGGTCGGAAAATTTATTTTCAAAACGGCAATAAAAACTTTTGTGTCGGTCGGGTTACCGGAACCACAACATTTTTTACGCCTAGGGAAGCAATACGAAAAAGCATTCTCCTCTTGAGATAATTTGTCTAGTAATTCTACTCTGTGTTTATTGTATGTTGTACCTAAATAATACAGCTCGTAATTCAAGAAACACACGAAAAATTGATCAGTATATTAACTGCTCCTAACAACATAAAAATGACGAAATACATGTAAGACATCAATAAAGTAGATCATAACTGAAGAAAAACGGAAAATGACGAATCCGAGCTGATCTTTGTAAAATTTCTGTTCAAAAACAGGAATTGTGTTCTAGTCCGTACTGAGATTTTGTGAGGGAATTCGACGTTTCATATACCTCACTGTACTTTTGCGATGATTACAACTGAACAAATCGACGGCTACCCCCAAAAAATTATGACACTAAAGAATGAATGATTCCTCCACAATTTTACACATAATTACACATTATACTGCCCGAAACTTCGCATTTTTGGGTCAAACTTTGGATGCTAAACTTTGTACACAATTTATTAAAGCAGTTAAAACGTAAATTAAGCCATAGACGTTGAGATGTGGAAATTCTAAGTAGACTGTAACAGATTGATTGTGTAATGTCGTGCTCGTTTTGGAGAAAATTGTTGATAAAAAATGTGTTTAATTCTCCCAACGTGGATTCCCCCTACCAATTTGACTAGTCAATTGTACAAATATGGTTTCTACTGATTTGGTAATATAAATATTAATCGATGTCCTGAACTTTAACCCCTGGTATTTGTTGAAAAAATTATATGTGTCGGTAGACAATTATCTAATCTTATTCGTGCCAGGCATGAAAATATTCATCGCCGCATTTCTGATAATCAAACAACAAAAGTTTTGTCCGCATATTTATGAACAAAGTAAGAAAATATGAAATGAAAGATTTCATTTAAATACAGGAGATTGTAATATGTACTTGATTTAAAAAAATAAAAATACACGAATTTATTTATTGTTTTTACTATAGTAAAATATTGTTTTTCTCAACTTCTTGTTGTATGGTAGAATCAAATATTTCTCCGCGGTAATTTTGGGGTTGGGGCAATGGCGTGAATATTCGTTTGGAAAAACAATATTTTGCATTTCGAAGGTTTCGTGTCAGTTCTGCAGCTGGTAAATAAGCAAATCGCAGAAATTTAATTGTCCAACCATTATGAAAATTTAGTCGAATTAAGTTTAAGGTAAAGATATCGATTCTGTGAAGCATTTTTTTCTTTAAATTATTTTTCAGCTATTGCTTATAGGTCTTATTTATATGCAAATTAAATTTCCACTTGCCGGGCAAAACATGATGGACGGGTTCACTATCGTTTTTATGAATGGAATTTTAGGTGTGAAAGCTACAAGTAGCTTTTAAGGGGTTTTCGCCAGATATTACAGTTTAAAACATCATAGTTGAAGTTTTGAATAACGCAAACGGTTTATCGTATGTTTAAGTCAGAAACTATGTCTTGGGACTTGAAAAAAATCGTCGTATTTCTCAAGAAAATTGCTTAGGTAATATTTACTACGATTTACACACTGTTAAATCCATATGAAATTCTTGGGAAAAGGATATTTTTCATTGTTTTTTTTCGTGTATGACAATCGATTCTTATAAAACGAAGAGAATGAAATCGAAATGTTATTCTTTAAACGATCCATTATTTTTTGTGATCAAAATTATTTTTGATTGTATTCTACAAGCTTTTTTAACCTCACAAAATCTCGTTACGACCTATCGTAGGTTTGTCACTGCTTTGAATGTTTTGTTGTTTTGATGACATTCAGGTAAGAGCTGTATTATTTTACGTATGCATATTTTTCATTTAAGACAATTTTTCACAGGGAGTGGAGTGGAATGCTCAACCCATGTTATATGCCTTGTGGAGACCTCTAGATTTGTTATTTCCATCTTTTTTTTGTCTTGGATGGAGTATGGTCTCTGTGACATTTACCCCATACAATTTCATAATAAAAAACACTAAAACTCACCAGTGATTATGCCTTTATTTTCCTTATTTTCCATCCAAGTTCTAGTCAACTGCAGAGCTAAAGATGCATTCACCTTTTGGATATCTCCAAACATCCCCAACTCAAAATCTTTTCCGAATCTAAGATATGAAGAGAATTCCGGGACAAGCGAAAGTTTACACTGCAAGAGATTAAAAAATGGTAGAGAAAAAAAAAAAAAAAAAAAAAGAAAACAAAGAAACGTACATATCACAGCGCCCAGCGTTAAAGAATAATTAACAATTGAACGCACATGCATTGGTGTAAAACATTTCTACTATTGAGTAACGAATTGATTGATTGTTGTTTAACGTTCACGGGCAAATATTTCATGCATATTTATGACGAGAACACGTTATGAAACAATAAATCATAAAGGTATTTAGGCCGTGGAATTTCTAGCCACATGATCAAAAGTTTGAACTGTTCTATAAGAGGTGGAAAATTTATCCCAAACACTATGGAAACAACGCCCCTTTTATTTCCAGCTGTTGCAAAGGGATCTTAGACGTATTCCCAGAACACGGGTGAAGGTGGTAACGAAAATGTCCGAGATGAGTTGAGAATCTTTATATCACGACCCATCAACGGACGCCACTTTAGCTAGTGTTATACCTGCAGACTGAGACTTATATCTTGTGTCAGTTGATACAACTTTTGTCCAATTATGTTGTTGATGTGCAATAAATTATGGTTAAACTCAACAAATCTTACGAAAATTGACGGACGGACGGGGGTAAAACTTAATGCTCCGTCACCTCAAGGCGGATGTATAAATAATCAATGGTATCTTGACTTAAGAAATATATATAAGATGTTCAGTCTGGTACAGGGCAAAGTCCATTAGGGTTGTCGGTTTTATTCATGGATAGAAAATGCTGTTACAAAGGATAAGGATTCATGCGGATGAATTATTCAATGTTTGACACATAGCTTCTAAAAATTCTATCCAGATGTAGGAATCGACTTACGTTACTGCATGCGATAATATTTTGTAATCCTGAATATGCACAAACCCCTTCCATGATGCTTGGACGTACTATAGAGCTCAGTGGTAAAGTAAGTCTAGCAAAACTATTTTGGTTTAAACGCAAATAATTTTACATAAAATGACGCATTTATAAACTTTTGATAACAAACCATGCAATTTACCTAAGGAACTGATCTTCAATATCAAATTTTTAATTATAAGCTTTGAATTTAATTTGGAAAATTTAGGAACGTTTTAATAAATATTTACCCCTGCTTCAACAGCACGCACTCGTAGAACTTGCATGGCTTCAGGCGGCTGTGGTGAGGTAAATGCTGGAACACCAAACTAACAACAAATAAAACTATTGCATTATGTATGTGGCACAATGAAATTCTATCAAAAAGAATTCGAAGATACCTAAGGGGCATGCAGGCAGAAATCGTTAAGTTTGAAGACCGACAAGACCATGACCTACAATATAAAACAAAAGACGAATATGTAACACATAATACTACACTGAAACCTTAAGCTGGAGAAACACGAACCCTACAAAACCAGGGTGAGTTCAGATGATCCGGAAGGGTAAGCAACTCCTATCTAATAAGAGTATCATTCTAAACGAATGAACTTTTCTTACCTTAAACAATAGAAAAAGGAATTCGGAGATACCAAAGGGGAAGACAGAAATCGTTAAGTCGGAAGACAGACAAGACCATGGCCAACAAAATGAAACGAAAGACAAACATTTAACACACAACACTACACTGAAAACTAAAATTGGAGTAACACGAACCCTACAAAAACCAGGGTGAGTCCTGGAAGCACTAGTCCTCTAAAAGGGGCGTCCCTGGACGTTAAAGATGTCCAATGTTTAGGAAATGCCAGGTTTTAAGCACGTTAAAGAACCCTTGTAACAGCTCATTTTGAGTGGTCAGTAGGCGACCAGTTACAAGGCTAAATTTTCCGCCCTATCCAACCCGCAATTTTTCCAGTGGCAGTCTAAAAAACCCTCCCTTACCAGTCCATTGCTCACAGTTTACATATTGATTTATTATCTAACTGTTTTCGTCCTGAATATGCATAAAATATTTGCCACTGGACGTTAAACAACAATCAATCAATCAATTTATTTAGTAACATATTTTCTTAAATCTGTAATATTCTGTGGATAGTTTTGCAATCTGTTGACCATGGTCTTTTTTATAATTGTTCTTTGACCAAGTTTTGTTGTGTTTGATCTGTTAGTATTTAATCTTTGACTATGGTCTTGTTAGTATGTAATCTTTGACTATGGTCTTGTTAGTATTTAATCTTTGACTTTGGCCTTCTTAGTATTTAATCTTCGACTATGGTCTTGTTAGTATTTAATCTTTGACTTTGGTCTTGTTAGTATTTAATCTTTGACTATGGTCTTGTTAGTATTTAATCATTGACTTTGGTCTTGTTAGTATTTAATCTTTGACTTTGGTCTTGTAAGTATTTAATCTTTGACCAAGATCTAGCTTGTATTTGATATATGACAATTTTCTTGTTTGTATTTGACTTTTGAATATGGTTTTGTTTGTATTTGACTTTGACGATGATCCCACTTGCATTTGCTCTTTGACAATAATCTTTACTGAAAGCTCTCATTGAGAGGAATCAATTGCAGAAAAAAACACCAAAATCGGATGAAAAATAAAATTTTCTAATCTCCTGCAAAATCACATTTTTTAAACCCTTTACAAAAATCTAAAAATGCTACAAAAAATGCTTGGAGCAACTTTTATTGCATTTTTTATGAGGAATCATTTGCAAAAAAACTCATCAAAATCGAATTAAGAATAAAAATTTTTCCATATTATACAAAATTGAATTCCTCCTTCCCTCCACTACTTTGACTCAGTTTAGCTCAAAAACGGTAAAAGATAGAGAAAATCTGTTGACATACTAATAAAAGCTCTCACTGAGAGGAATCAAATGCAAAAAACCATCCTAATTGGATGAAAAATAAAAATTTCACATCTCCTGCAAAATTACATTTTTTAAACCCTTTGACCCCTTTTATACAAAAACGGTACATTTAAAAAAATGCTTGGAGTAACTTTCATTGCATTTTCATAAGGAATCATTTGCAAAAAAAACCATCAAAATCGGATGAGAAATAAAAAAAGTTCAAAAATTATGCTGTGGCCATTTTTGGACCCCTCTTATCTCAATAACAGTAAGAGACAGGTCGTGACGCTTGTAGCCTATTTTGTTGCCTTTTTCATGGGTGATATTGCATTCAAATAAGAGAAAAACCTCTTTTGGCCCCTCCACAAAAGACGGGTGGGGCTAGATCCCCCAAAATCAATACCAACCTTTATTTAGAACCAATTATCAATGTCTCAAAATATTAAAAGGATTGGTTAACTAGAACAAAAGTTATCGTGTGGAAACCAACCTGTCTACAGACGCTGACGATGACAACAGCATCATACCATAATATGACCGCAAATTTTTGCGGTCGTATAAAAAATCAAACAATTACCAAAATTGCAGCAATTTTTTATAAAATCTCAACACCCATGATGAACTGCATGTCAAGACATTTTTATTAGGAAATTCATATCTTGCAAAAATTTGTCAGTTTATATTTGAAAAAAAACAAATCATTCTAACAAAGTAATCAAGGTTGTTAAGATCATATATGTACATGTATTTGTAAATACTCTGATACATGTCCAATAAAATGGTATCAAGATTTGTGCACAGCACAATGAACTACAAATCAATCATAACAATAGTAACATAACAAAAAATCTATATTAGAAGACCAGATCATTCTTAACAACCATTTAATAGGTTCAACCAGGAATAAACAAGCACTATTTTACAAAAATCATATGAAAGCTTAATCAGTGCATTACAATACACAAAAGAATTCAAAATAGTAATTAAACTGTTAACATTCAGGTTATCTTGCAAAAACACTTAAACAAGTAATGTGGCCATTTAAACATTCAGATTCTATTTATTATGTGCATTAGGCCACAAAAAAAATCCTATATTCTCATCCAACTTTTTCCATTAAATGGTTGATTGAATGTTGCTGATGTCTGAAATATTTCATGCATATTCAGGATTAAAGTGTATATTAATGAGCTATGATGAATGAATCCTGCTTTGTACCAAACCAACATGATGAGCCACAAGTATAATATCTTTTGTTTGTCCCAGTCCTGAATGAAACCCACCATTTACAGCACATAAGATGAATAAGCTATCAATTACTTCACCAAGGCAGTCAGAACTTTTTCTACAAATTTTGGCAAATGGGGGGTAAATTTCATTGTTTATTTTTCATCTTTTTTATATATCTTTTAGTGAAAAATTCTGTCAATTTTAAAGGACCTCACAAAGAAATGGAAAAAAATCATTATTTTGAGGTGCTCCAAAACTGGCACTGGAGTAGATTAAAATTTGTATTTTTTATTATGGGCTTGAAACTTCAGCTTTTAACATGAAAACAATAAATTGCTGCTAGAAGAACAATAATGGTTTTGTAAATAACAATAATGGTTTTGTAAATGTTAATAGTAGTCAGAGCAGTAAGGCTTCATCTCTAAGATCCCTTCCCATGATGGACGGCAGTAACACTTGACACGATCTATAGTAGCCATAGGTTCACCAACTCTGAAATGAAAACACATTCAAGGTATAAATTCTGTGTCATAAGATTTTAGTACGATTTTCATATTATAAATATTACACTGATCTGTACAATTTGTTAACTTCAATTGAAATCATTTGAAAAAATTGGTATCACTTCAAATAAATACATGTACTGTTAAACAAACAATATATATTTAAGTTTGATTTCCTTCAATAAAACACATGTAAAGAAGTTCTTAAATTATATACATCTTTAGGTAAATAAAAATTAATAAACTCTCATAATAGGTACACAACTGGAAACAAAATTGCAACATTTTTTAGAAATCAATAGGGAGCAGGCTCAATTGCTTTGAAGTGTACATGAACACTTTACAATAGTAGCAAAGTTTGGGGATAATGCAAGAAGAAATTTAACCTTGTAGTATCTCAGAAAAAAATATAATCTTAATGTAAAAAGATTATCAAAATATTCAACTATGTGTTTGTCATGCAAATTCATGAGTGTATTGAATGAAAGTACAGAAAAAGGTTAAAAATCCAATATTCATCCGAAATAATGAAAAAATTATATATTTTGTTAATGAATGTTCATACATTGTTATCCACTGATATTTGTATTTTTCTACTCTGAAGCCCTGGTGGAACATTTGAAGGTTTAACTAACGAGATTGTAGAAAATATGAATAACAACGTTTTAAGATTTGGTTAACCTAATTTTTCCCATTTCAACTTAAAATATTGTTTAAAAGCACACAGCTGAATATTGACAAAGTAACTGCACATGGCACTGATAATCATGGTACAAAGATTGATAATTACTTTTTTTAAAAACTGGTCCATGTGGCAAGGAAACCACATAAGAAATAGAAATATGGATCATGTGGAATTAAATATTCAAAATCTGGAAAACTGGCACATGCAGACTGTTTTATTTAAAAGAAAACAATTTGGAATATATGCCAGAAAGAACAATTCACCTCTTATCTATGTTTAATATTCAAAAGCCAAATTTAACTGTGTGTAAAGCCCTTTTCTGGGTTTACTTTCATCAGACACACAAGGGGACCAAAACTAGGAAGATCAGTCTTCTTTACAAATTTATAATTACATTTCTGGACCAAATGAAATATACAGTTCATAATGTAGTGAACACCGATTAGCCACCATAACAGTCAAAGAAATAACAATTAGGGATTTTTCCAAATAACAATGATGGATAGGTGTAAACGTCTTTCTAACATACATTCCTGTTCCCAAACATAAAAAAGAGCATATAACTCAGCCGTGGGCAAGCTTTTTTGAACCTCCACATAGCAAATGAGAAAAACTAGTAATAACATATTTAAGAAAGGATATGGAATATGTGTATATGCCAGAAAGACATTTCCACATCTGACATGTTTTTTATGACAAATATTTAAAAGCCAAAGTCAACAGTGTGTGAAAAGCACTTTTCTGGATTTACTTCCAACTGACACAATAGGGGCCAAAAAACAAAAGGAACATCAGTCAAACTTTACCAATTTCTTGTTACATTTATGGACCAAATGAAATATACAGTTCATAATTTGTGAATGCTGATAAGCCAACAGAGGTGCTTCGCAAGCGCAGCATGATACGACCGCAGCGCGTTGAAATGTGAAAGGTGAACAAAAGACCCTTTG
>JAULBM010061027.1:0-20047 GCA_032357055.1 Geukensia granosissima | reverse complement strand
TAACTTGTTTCCGTCCTGAATATGCATGAAATATTTGCCACTGGACGTTAAACAACAATCAATCAATCAATCAATAACTTTTTGTCCATCTGAAAAATGTAGAGTAATGTTGGTGATAGAAGGAGTAGCTGATCACTGATATCACACATATCAAACTGATACCGATACATGTAAGAGCTGGTATGTGGATGTTGTAGAAGGTTCCATCAGCCAGACCATACACTGGTAAAGAGTAGCCATCTTTTGGTTCTGGTGGTTGTAGTAGTGCAGAATCACAAGTTGAATTAGAGGTGTTAAACGAAATACAAGTCGAATTCCACATAACCTAACTATACGCTCTGCTGCTATGCGTATGATAATCGTCTATGAAGAAAAATAATTGTTGCATCTAAACTTATGATCTGGATAAAAATACTTCCGTTGAAGTAAAACAAATCCCTAGTATTGTTTCGAGAAGAATAAAAGTGAAATATTTCCTCATTATTTGAAAATACATACAATACTTCAGTAATCACATTATTTTATCACTTGTGAATCATCAAGAGTGAACACAGTAAATGTCGGATTTAACTATTGAAATCGTGAGGAAATACTGGTGGTAGAACTTGTAGACCAAACATATATATGAAGATATATATAAATTCTTCCTGGGCACCCGAGGTGACAGTGTGTTTTTCTGTGGTCTATGTTGCTCTAACGTTGAGTTTTCTGTATGTATTCGATTGTCTTCTGAGCATTGATTTTGTTTTTCCTTTGCCCAAGGACTTTGTTTGCCCTTTGGTCATCTTTCACCTTTTACTTTCATTTACAACAGGAATATACAAAGTCTGTTTGATTCGGTCAGTGGCAGCTCATTATAGTTTAAATCCATAATCTAGGATAATGCAACGAATGAATAATCTGATAACAAGTGAATGTTAATGCAATCTAGCAAAATATTAATTTTTCTTTACCCTTTTTACAACAAAATTGGTATGTTTGCCATTGATTTTATTTTGATTAAGTATTTTAAATATCTAATAATTACTCAAAGATCGTGAAACTGTAGTTATTGCACACAAATCTTAGTTTAAAATGTAAAACATGTTTTGGCACATATAATTATTATAATTATGAAAATTTACTTAAAGTTTGAAACGGGACGTCCCGATTTTGAGACGTTTAAGAAAATTTTGTCGGAACACATTTTTATACGAGTACTTTATCAAAGATTTAAGCTTGCAAAGATTTGACACATTTGCAATTTTGCCTTTAATATAATTCCTTCAGTTACTCGTTTTACGGCATTTCTCTCATATAAATCTAGATTTAAGGAATTCAAGTTATAGAATGTTATGCACTATAGCAAATGCATTTAATTTAATAATTCGGTAGAAATAAGTAAGAATTGTTTTGCTTTTTATCTTTGGACAAATGTTTCAATATTATTGGGATTATAGCAAAAATATTTTATTTAAAAAAATATGCTCACTTTATTTCCAGACTAATGTAAGAAATTTTTCTGCCATTAGATTTTTAAAGACCTTTCTAGAAATCTTGTCCTTTTCAGTAGCAGGGATGATTATAAATTTTGTATCGTTTAAGCGATATTCAGATTATCCGGCAACCCCTTCTGTCTGCAAATATTCTTTGTCATAGTAGAAAGTTATGATTTGCTATTTGTTCAAAAGGACAAAAAATGAAACTATATGGACCTTTTGAATAATCTAGAATACTACATTTGGGATAATTTCATTGTTTTTCTTAATACATTGGAAAACTTTTAAAAGAAAGAATATTGAGTATATGCCAGAAAGACACGATCCACATCTGAAATATTTTTATAACAAAAATTCAAAAGCCAAATGATCAACTTTCATCAGAAACGATATAGGACAAAAAAGAAAGATCGGTCAAACTTTATGAATTTTTCATTAATTCCATTGAACAAATAATGAAATATACAGTTCAGAATTTTACAAATTACTATGGTGGAAAGATGTAAACTGTAAACTTTCCGACATACATTCCAGTACCCAAAAATAAAGAAGAGCAAACAAACATAACACGGGTAAGCTTTACATGACCTCCACAAAGCACAAGAGAAATCTCCGTAATAATATTTGAGAGATAGAATAAGAAATGTATGCCTGAGCGACACGACTCACATCTATTTTGACCTCGAGCTCCGCTGACGAGTTGTCAATCAGTGATATGACCATGAAGTGCATTAAATTAAATGAAAAATTTAAAAAAAAAATTCTTCTGCATCCTGATTTTCTAAATCAGAACAGTTATACTAAAACAATTTATTGGGTGTACAAAGTGGCTTGTTGCACACTGGAAGCTTTATGTTTTCCCCACCTTTATTTTTCAGTGTGCAACAATCCTAACACGTACAATTCTTATGATACGTGAAAGATTTCCTTTATGACAAACCTGCTTTTATGACCTTTTCTAGCAAAAAGCTTGGCATTCAGAACGTCGGGAAGTATACTTTTTGCAAAACTAAGGTAATCCTTTTCTTCATCACATAACAATGTTACAAATTTAGTTTCGTACATTATGAGAGAAATTCCATTGTAAATACAACTGTGAATCATCAGAAAATATAAGTTTTTCTTATAATGTGAGTTTTTTGGTATTTTTGTTATGGTTAGAGACTACATCCTGAAAAGATGTCTCAGAAAATGACATTTTTTCCATATGAATTTACTATCGAAAGCTGATAATAGCATTGTCCTTTTTTCAGTCCTTCACTACTGTTAACCGTATTATTTCAAAATCATTGTCTATTCAGTTTTAGCACATACGTATCATAAAAAGACACCTACACATCAAATCTATGGTTTTCAAATTTGCAATCCGAGAATAAAAGTTTTCATACGAGTGTGAGGATTTTTTTAAAATGCCGTCATTTTTACCGATTGACCGCAGGGGGCCGAGGAAAAATTGTTTCACACGAATAAGAGTTATCCCAAATCCTTAATTACACAGACGCAAGAACCTATTTTGGGGTTTTACATTGTGTTTGTATACTATTCCCTGGTGGGACTTATCTCATATATTTGTTATGTCGTACTATTTACCTTGGTATCAATTAATATTTTAATCAGATTGTTGGTTAATGTACCGTTGGAGACAACATAAACCGAATCTGCACCCAACCTCTCCTTGCCTTTCTTCCAAGCGAAAGGCACAGCAAGGGAATTAAATCGTCTCATGCATAAAACATTTTGCGTTGAGCTGGTAAAAATCATGAAGATATACTTATTTTGCATTGTAAATACTTATTTTAGCTGCTTTATTTTATATCATATACAGTTTCTCGTAACCTTTGTACAAAAGTTAAATGGATGCAAACATATTATTGTTTATTATTACAGCTGAGAACATTCACTTGGAGGGATGAATACATTTGGATCTGTAATTCCAACATTGATGTCGAAGAACCTGTAAAATAGAAAGTTGTTTAAATAAGATTAACCTTGATCTACTTTCGATTTATTATTTAATTCACAAAAAAATTAAGGAACAATAAATCTATTGTACACATTAAATATATGCAGTGATATATAACATGTATTAGGTCAACATCTAAAAATATTACAATATTGATCCTGAAGAATTTTTCAAATACTTAGCGTTGGTTTAATTTAAGACTGGTTTACAAGAATTCAATCCCACAAGTTTATATGTTTTATTTAATTCTTTCATACCATGGTGCCAACGAATATATTTCCATATAAAACTAGAGGGATATGTATTTTTGCGAACAACAAGTCATGGCTTTCCGACAGTCTAGCACGAAATACCTATTCACCTGTTTTATTGGTAGTCAGTTCTAAGCTAGCTTAAGCATAGTTTTGAATTTAAAGCTAAAGGTCATAAATTTGAATCCTTTAATTTATAACTAAATCAATTACTGGTGAAAGTTGGTCCCATGTTTAACTCAATGTTAAGAATGCTGAGCATAATGTGTTGCTCACCTGACATTAGACCAAATAAAAACAAATATTAAATGGCTAAAAGTAACCATGATTGTTGTTAACCTTTTTAAAGGATCTCGCAAAGATGTCTCCTGAAAATATTATTCCATTTGACCAACAGGTTTCGGGAAATCATCAATTGTTGACATATTTTTGTCCGATCGAGATGAAATAAATCATATGCAGACCTTGTTTAGATGCCTCCTGTCATATGTTCCCATTTGTCTAAGCAGATTCAGAGAAGAAAGACCCAGGCAAATTAGAAACAAGAAACATTTATGATTGATTTTGTTTCATATTTTGATTTGTTTGGATTTGAGTGCTTCATTTGCTATGTTTGGATCTTGGACTTCCTATGTTTTGGTTCTAATGCTACTGATGAGTGGTTGCTCCTTGAAATGTTCATATAGCATACCTAAATTCTTTATATTTATTCAACAGTGGTAATTTTGCATTTTGGCCCATAGATGCTTCCTGTAATTTATTGTTCTATTTGGTCAGTTTGTGGCGGTGGGTGATGGTGTTTAACGTCCTTCACAGCAAATTAATGCCCTCAGTCGAACGGTAGTCATTTTTTTTCAGAGAAAAATATTTTAATACAGCAACCAATCAGAAAGAAATATCATCCATGGTGGCCAAATTTTAGGCTCTAATTGAGACAAATGAAGTAACTTTAAACACGCCCTTTCATAGATGCTTCACTTTCAATGTAAATATATCAAGTCAATGAACATCAGAGAACAGGATTGTTCTATATATTAGCCAATTAGAAACAAGAATCGTCTAAGGCGGTCATCTTTTTGTCCGATCAAGAAGAAATTAAGAAAGTTTTAAGGACCAAGCATCAATGCTTCCTGTAAAATCTTATTCCATTTGGATAAGCGGATTCAGAGGAGAACATATTTTATGTTTAAGCCAATCCAAAATAAATATCGTCCATGGCGGCAATCTTTTAGTCTGATGGAGACGGAATGACAAAACTACATACGTGACATAAAATTGATACGTCATGTCAAATATTAATACTTTTGGTAAAGGGGTTTCAGAGAAAAAGATATTGTATGTTTCAGCCAATCACAACCAAGAAATTTACATCTTTTTTTCTAATCGAGTCGAAACTATGAAAGATGTAAAGGGCCTTTTATAGATGCTGCCTGAAAAAGTTTAGTTCCATTTTGGCATAGCGGTTTCAGAGGAGAATCAGCCGTTCAGAATCAAGAACTGTCTGTGACAGCCATGTTTTTGTCACATCAGACCAAAACGAGAAAACTTTTTAAAGGACCTTTCATAGATGCTTCCTGTAAAGATTGGTTTCATTTGGCTCAGCTGTTTCAGATGAGAAGATGAAAAGATTAAAGTTTTCGGATGACTGACTGACCGACGATGGACGCCAAGTGATGATAAATGATACATGGTCTTAAGCCAGGTGAGCTAAAAATAAATCGGTATACAATTATCAAACGTCAAATATTAATGTTAGTAGCTTTTGTTCAAACAAAATGATGCATCAAACTTACATGTATGTCTAAAGACACTTTTTATCTTTACTTAATTTGCAGATTTATACTTACGTTGTTGAGATAACGCCATCTTTTGATAAGAAGACGTTTGAAATAGGAACACAGTCGGGAGATGACACAACTCCAGCATATTTGTATTCTCCACTGGCGAATGACCAATTTTCCACAACAATGGATTCTCCTGGAACACCAGCAGCACCAACTGTTGCCTCTCCGTCAAACTGAGCACCTGGAGGTACACCGTATGGTCTGAACGGTCTGGTCAATGCAGTAACGTTACACTTTCTGGTTTTAAGATTTATTCTATATTCTTTTCCCTGTTAAAAGATTAATGTATTCTTTTTTTATTTAAACTCTAGACTTCAAAAATTCCAATTTTAATAATTAGACTCTATTACCGTTGGCATGGTTTTTGTTATTCTTCATAAGTACAACTATAAACAATGAGGACCCCCACCAAAAACATAGAACATTAAGGGAGTTTCTTGCCCTGCCTAGATTAATTCAAAGCCTTATCGATTTTGACTTTTTAGGTTCAAATATAGTTAAGAAATTATTAATGTTAAGGTGTATACCCATCACTCCCTTTTTCCAGTGGCAGTCAAAAACCGTTGCCCTGTTCCCCTTTTTTCGATACTGAAAATTGTTGAACTTTTGCATGAAATATTTGGCACTGGACGTTAAGCAACCAACAATCAAACAATCAATATTTTCAGATCTGCCAAACAACCACTTCCTGTCTGTCATTATTTTGAAAAACACACATGAAAATTTAAAAATATTTCTTCTCATTGTCCGTCTTGAAAAGAATTATATCATATTTTGCCTAAAGATTAAAATTGTTTCAGATGTCGAATAACCACTGCAAATCACCCGATAACATGTGTCATTTGTGTTGATTTGTTTCGTATGGCGGCAAAATGGAAATTCTTCATATAAATGCTAAAGTGAAAAACTTTAGATAAAATTCACTTTTTGAATCCTATGTTGATTTTAAGGTCTGTCCAATAATAAGAGAAAGTTCTACGTATTGAAAATATGGGGAAAACGAAGATACAAAAGAAGCAGGCGAAGATCATTCATTCAGAGTTAAGACAATCTTTGGCCAAAAGAACAGAAATAAACAAAATTCACTACACAGCTAATAAAATTGGAGTATAACGGTAACGAGAGCTAGCGCAGGTGCTTCGAAATGATCATCAACTCCTGCTACACTAGTGACACTAATGACTTCCTTTGTACAATGTAGAAATGTACAAAAATTTCACCGACAGGAGCAAATTATCAAGTCGCCACAAAACCAACACGAATTTATAATATTTAAGTATTTGACAAAAGCTTAACCCATTTCTGATTCCTGTAATACCCAGAAGTTTTATAAGTTTTTGTTTGCCACTTATACCATGTATAATATATAAATGACTAAATTTTATTATGTTTAAGATTTGATAAGTAAAAAATATCGAGTGTGTAGCACATATTACAAAGCAGATCTCAACAAGAGTAAAAAATCAAGATGTCTCCACAAGGCATTTAACAAGTGTAAAATCCCATTTTTGTGACGATCTCTAACTCATCCCGACTAAAAAAAAGGTTAACATGGAAAAGATGTTGATTTTGTCTTTCTGGCATATATTCCATATTATTTCTTTGAAATAAATCAAAAAATGAAAATCAAATAATAAAAATGGCACGGCGACCATCTAATTGGCACGATTTCCGAGTTTATTTATGCGCTTTTACTTACGATGTTATGAAGATATAATACATCATAGAATTCCTTATCAGATCCGAACATGATCTCCTCAATTTCTCTACCCCTCCTGTTAGTTTCGTCATAGCTCAACTTTGCAAACTGAGCAAAGCCTTTTTCTCTGTCTGTCTATAAGAAAATAATCAATGCAGTATGTATGTGATATGAAATAAATACAACAGCTGGGAGTGGATATGTGTCCTTTATCGAAGGTTTTAAAGCCTGTAGATGTTTGTAATTTACACATTTTTGATGACTGTCTCATCATACCACATCTTCTTTTTCTAAATTTACATAAAAATTAACATTTTTACCAGTAAAACCCAATAGGTATCCTTGGCGCGTGACAAATCAAGCGCACAGTGTCTTTTTTGACATTTTCGAAAACGTTGGTGTTGTGAAAAACAAAATCCACAGTCACTGCGTTAATCATAAAAAAAATTTTGCAATGTTTTGATCTAGGTCTACCTAAGTTTTCGTTCAATTGCTTCTGATGAGAGTTTACTCTTTGAAATGTACATATGGCATATAAAATATCACCATCTTTATAGAACATTGGTAAACCTGTTTTTTGTATTTCAAACTCTTTTTTTCTTAAATTCTTGATGTTAAAACATCTTTACCTTTCAGTACAACCATCCGTGTTAGAGCGTATGTTCATTTGGTTAGAAAACTTATTACATTATAAAATAAGTTAATGTTGTGAAAAAGAAAACAGCAGTTTCTTCCTTAAACATTTAGAACTATGTGCAGGAAACATTAGTAACATTTTTTGTATGGCACAGCTACGATCAATATAATTTACAGCAAATTATAACTTATGCTACTACATTTATAAGCGTTAACAAGCTAGTATTAGATTCAAAATTCAATATCTTTATCATTTGGAATGTTTTCTTTTGTGCAGACTTACATTTCAGATAAAACCATATATACTTGTTATACTTACTCTAATAAATCTACCTTCCCATTGCTTGGGTGACTCTGAAATTAACAATATTAAATGAAATAATATGTCAGAGGATAATTATTATTGTTTTATTTGATTGAAATCATTTTCCTTTAAGAGCAGCATTTTTGTAGAAGAATGGACCTTAAATTATCAGCATAAATGACAAACAATGTATTAATATCAGGCAACATCGTAAATCTAAAAATAAAACTGAGTAGAATAAGATCAAGGAGACCTCGCTACATTTCCACAAAAATCCACTGTAAGAGGCCTTCAAGAAATGTTGAATCCAACCTTTTAATCGTCCCGATCAAGTGACAATAACAATGTATACACGAAAACTAGAAAAACAAAACGGATATGAACTATCAAATGACTAGAACAGGGACATGCAACATCAAGTTTAACTCATTTTATTGTATCCATCCTATTCACTTTACACGTGACGAAAGATGAACATAACATAACACAGGTAACTTCAGCTATATATAAAAGGTAAGCATCATACAACAAAGCGATGAGTTTTATCAGAAAATTGCTGACATCTCCTATTTTTATATTTAACCGTAATGATATTAAACTGAAATAAATATCGGCAATATTTAAATCTGCCAAAAAACACTTATATGGTAATCCGTATTCTTGACAAATGAAAAAAAAAATAAGTTTCAAAAACTTCCGTGGAATAAAATAGGTTAAACTTAAGCGTAATCTGTGTAGAAATCCACTGGGATCTGGAGTTGTTCGTGAAAAATATAAAGGTTTACCATATTTTCGGAAATCGCCCATTAAACAAAATTGGTTCGGTGTATGTCAATACTTATTAAATTAACACATTCAGATCGTCGGTCTAGTGCCAACAATAGTCAAAAACACCTATGATACAAATCAAACGATGTTGACAATTGCTTACTGCCTGTAAAGCTCACTTCATGGAATGCCTTTTTCAAAAGTAAAAGGTGTTATCATCTTTTAATCTCAATAAAATTTTGCAATTAGATGTATCTTGGTGAATCTGAACAGAAACAATTTTTTCATGTTATAGGGAGATAGCTCTCTCGGTGGGGTTTTTACGAAAAGCCCAGTAGAAGGGCAATAGAGCAAAATCCAACTTTTAATGAAAATACAAAATTTCTTTCTCTGACATCTCAGTGCAACAAGTACTTCAAGTACATGTAAATGTTTGATATCATTCCATTTAGAAAATTGAGTATTTTAGAAGACGAAAAAATTACCATGTGAAATTCCCAACCTAAAACCGGTTCTTCTTCCTGACAAATAAATAGTAAAATATTCCAAAGATAAAGGTTTGAAATATTCAAAAGGTCATTCTACGGAGTAAGGTTTACAGACAGTAGGCATCCATCTACCGGGTTTAACGGACTGAATAAAAATGTAAATTTTCATTGGTTAAGATATATGAATAGAAGAAAAAGAATTTAACGACCAATTGAAAAATCAATTTATTATTCAGTCCGTTAAATCGGGCCAGCAATACAGTAACTTTTATCCGTAAAACACAGAAAATGCTTTTCTGAACTAAAAAGAAAAAATAAATGAATCGAGCAGCAAGATGTCACTTACCATAAGTTTTTGGAAATGAAATTCGTCCATTGAAAGTTCCTTTATTTTTTTTTTTCTTTAAAATTTTCGTCAACACCTTTTTAATGAAAAAATATTCAAGATATGTTATTCTTACCACATGGTGTGGGTACCTGAGCGTATACGACGACCAAACAGCAGAGGGCTACGAGAAACTTCATTATTGAGGTCTGAAAAATATTTGAAACCACTACTTTTACCTATTTATATCATTCGGGTAGCCTTTATCTTATCTTCGAATTTCTTATGAAATATTAAGACACATGCTCAAGTTCTATTTCCTAGATTAGGTACAAGGTTAACAAACCGAACACCTATATAGCCAGACATTTGGTAGTGATTGAACTATTTGCTTGTGTACTTATATCTCCATTTGTCTTGTTTTGATTTAAATAATCTTACTAATTTGATATCAGCAAAGATGTATAGCCTTCAGTCTATTGTGACCAAATACCAACACTAACATTTAGAGTAAATCGACCAATGATATACTAGCGGAGCAGAAGCTGTCTTCAATTTGCACCATCTGAGATTGCCCTCGTATTAGGCTGATTTCACTTCTTCTTTTACTCTAGAAACCACTAAAAACTTCTGTTTCCCGACGCGGGAGAATGCAGTTAAATAATTTCAAACCGGAAAAAAATTAAAACGCATAAATCAATAACTTTGACATTTATTTTTGGTTTATAATAATCCCGGCTCAATCATACTTAAAAAATAAAAATGGAAAAAAATAAGTTTTTTGTAGAAATACGATATTTTATTTATATTTACCCCTTAGAATGCCCCCACGAACCGGGTTTTCCCCAACATTAGAAACATTAGTATTTTTAGTAACACTACAGTAACTAATGTTTCTTGTGGGACTAGAAGATCCTAGATGTTACCTGTAGAATTAGATGTTACCTGTAGAATTGAAATGGGACAGTGAGCGAAGAGAAATACAACCTGAACTTAATATGTATTTAACATTGTACGCGAATCGGGGAAAACAAACCAAAAAAGGGGAGCAGGGGTAATAAAACCTGAAAAAATAGAAATAAAGGAGGCCGTTTAATTAAAAAAAATTTTTTTGAGGGGGGAGGGGTTTTAGAGAAGTAAATCTGACTTGATCTTTTTCAAAGTAGGAAACGACCATTTAACTGTAAGATGGGAGGTTTCTGTTTTTTACTGCGACAGAATTTTTTTTCGCGCACAGCACGAACAATTTTTTTTTTTTTTTTTTTTGAAAGCGGTTTGCTGAAATTTTCTCTTAAAAAAATTAAGATTACAATGTATTGGGGAGAGTTGGGAAACAGAATATTTTTTCATGAAAAACCATAACCCCTCCACTCAGAGTTAAATGGTTCCATAATCTGGCCAGCACATTGAGTGAAAAAATATTCTGGCCCACATTTTGACCATAAGGAAAAAATTCAAATCAGTCGTTTAAAAAAATAATCTGATCCCAACACCCAACATCCCACCCCTAATAAAAAACCGAGCCGCAAATCAAATGATCCGTGCCAGTTTATTCGAAAATACGGATCAGGGGAATTTTTGCCTTTATTTTTCTTATTGTACTATGTAAAGATTCATGAGGATTTTCTATCAAAGGACAAGGGGCATTGATTTGAGAAAAAGTCAAACATGAACAGAGGAATAACATTTACTTAAAATGTTACGTCAAACGAATAGCCACCACATGCACTTGTCTCTACTATCTATGCCAGTCTCATTATCCATGTCCAACCCATAAATGAAATCCATAACTTTCAGGCATTAGTAAGCATGTGCATTAGTCAGTATGAATAAAACTAATAACACTGAGGGTATGGAGCAACTCGTGTTCCACACAAATTTTTTGATATAATACACGACTGATAAAAATACACAACATATACATGTACAAGAATACAAGAATTTCATTAAACCAATTACTGACTCACAATTAACAATAACATATAACTTGCAAAAACACGGTAGGTATCGTTGTCCTGCGAGAGGGCGATTTTATACGACTTTTGGTACGTGATGTTAAACGAGTATACGTGATTTTAAACGATTTCCAAAAAATAAAAAAATAAATCTGCAGATTAATTAACAATTTTCTTTACAAATAAACTTTTTATAATGTATTGTTAAGAATAATATGCCCTTTTTGGCAAAAAAAAATGCATTTCTTTTATCTGGTCTTATGAGTTTAAAAACAGAAAATAGAAGCATAGTTTAAACACCAGGATCGTCGTTCAAAATTCAGGACTCGACGTTTAAAATCAAAAGTCTCTATGTTTTGATATTTCTTATTTACACGTTTATCTTGATCTTATTTCTGCTTCTCATTAGCGTAACTATGCCATTAAGGATGTAATAAGGATATTTCATATTCTGTTTTGTATTATCATATGGCATTTTAACTGAGAAATACTGCATTTTATCAAAATTGGAATCAATGCTGTAGTAGCATAATGCATTAAAAATTAAAAACTATTTATACTGTAGCATACTATTAGACTAATGTTTATGATTGACAACTCAGAAATGAGATATATTGCATGAATTTCAAGAAATAAAAAATCCGTCTGCATGTTTACATATTTTTTGTTTATATCGTCGTTTAAAAACGGGAAATCGTTCGAAGGCAGGACAAATCGTCGTATAAAATCGGGTTATCGCAGGACAACGATGCCTACCGTGAAACAATCGGTTTCAGATGCTTTAGAAATTTGAAAATTGTCCTGTGTATGGTTATACATAAATGTTATATTTTGAAATTTCGACAGTTGATGAGAAATTACCATACACTTCCAATACAATAATCATTTTCACGCTATCATTATCCAATTTTCCTGCACTCACCGTAAAAATTGCAATTTTTTCACGGCCAGGAAAAAAGTTAGTGTTGGGCTGTCCCATTATTAGGGACGTCGATTGTTGACAGGTAAAAAGGTCCACTCGAACTATAGCGGTTTGTTCGAACATTGTTGACACGATGTTATATTAAAGATGGTTTTAATGTATATTGTGTTATAAAATCAATATAAACGCTTCTCATTTGGTGTTTGATGACAAATATTATTGACATTTATGCAAATCATAACCTATTATCCTGGAATTGATACATGTGTACACACAAAAGGCCAGGCGAAGAATGAGCCATTGTATGTTGTATGTAAATAATCTTGATTGGACATCCTGTTACTACCCTAAAATGGACACGTCCAGGCTAACGGACAAAAATAAGCCCCATTTAAATATAATGTAAAAAAATTTAAATTCAATTTTCTTGAAAATTACGCATTTCTTTTTAAGAATCCAACTAGATTTAGGAGTGTATTGTTCAAATACATTACCATACAAAAATCAAATGAATTCATTCATTAGTTTTATTGCTAAACGAAAATTTCAAATTTCTAAAGGAACTGAAACCGACTTTTAAGTTTGAACACGGCTGTGCTCTATATTTAGAAAGCCAAAAACTTTTTTAAAAATATGATTTTTGACGTAATTCAAATAGTCAAAACTGAAAATATACACAATAGGTGTCCTAAGTTGGACAGTATGTGTACTTCATATTTGGGACAAAAAACGGTCCTTATTGCACTTACTCAAACATATACTTGTTAGCAAAATTACCAACTCGTCCAGCCTTTTTAGCTTGGCCCGAAAAGCCATATCGTCAGTCCGTCGTTAGACCACAATTCACATTTTCATCTTCTCCTCTGGAACCAAGCCAATTTGAAGCAAACTTAGGAAGAACTGACCTTAGATGGTCCCCTTTTAGAATTGTTTCTGGGGTCATAATGAGCCATCAAATATGGCTGTCGTTACTAAAGGTAGAAAAAAAGGGGTGTTTTCTTAAAAAATCTTTTCCTCCAAAACTGTTTGGCAAAAATGCAATATTCATATAACCGTGTGGTTATGCCGTCGACCGGTTTCGTTTTTACGCATCTGACGTCATCAAATTGTACTGGAATCGGGGCAACCGAATTTGAATGTCTCTCAAAATGTAAACAAATACTTTTCGACGGCACTTTTGGATATCTGTAAACGTAAAATATTTGGGTAGGAACTGGTTTTTTTCTGATACGTTTTGGAAGTAACCTTAGTTATGAATGTAAGAAATTTGTCATTTTTCTTACAAATCGAACATAAATATTTTCATCGTTGCTGTAATGATGTGACGTCAAATATATGCCCATGTAACGTCATTAATAACTAAAACCGTCGACGGAAAAACCACACGAAAATTGTATTATGAATCTTGCGTATTAATGAAAAGCATTGGTGAAATGATCTTTAGGTTACCTTCTTTCAGAATTACATTTGTTTGTATTCAATGACCCTGCCCATCATTCTAGATTGCCGTCACAGCCAAACTTAAGTAAACTTTGGAACCAGTGCGATATTCATTAAAAATATTTTCATCTGGAACTACTGCTCAGTTGAATTCAAACTTTGGTGGCATAGTCTCTCGGTTATCCTCTTTCAGAATTTTATCCAGTGACCACCACCTGTCAAGCTGGATGGCCGTCACATTCAGCATCTTCAATTCTTATATAATATATAGTGCTACTTTGTGTGGGATCTACAAAACCTTTTTAACTTTTTTTTTGGAGAATGGTTATTTGATCGGTGCCTTCCAGAATTGTTTTGATTGACCCCTACCTGCTAACCAAAATGACTTCTTCAGCCGAACTTGTTTAACATAGGAACACATGGGAAATTCATAAAAAAAATCTTTTCATCAGAATTACTTGCTCAAAGTAAATCCAACTTTGGTGGAATTGTCTCTTGATGTCCATTACAGAATGTTTTTAAAGCCAACACCTCAGACAAAAATGACCAAATTAGGTCAACATAGGCCGCTGTGGGAAAATCGTTTTAAAAATCTTGCCTTAAACTGTTTAATCTATTTTATAACAGTTACACTAATGAGTTTGTTTTCAAATATGTCTTAGCAACTGTATGCCAGGTAAGCGATGACATGCTCCTGGTAGCCCCTGGTTCAAGTATACTGTCCATTCCAGTTAACTGTGCACGTATTATTATCATTGTATTACTGGAAGCGTACATGAAACAAACTTAATTCATAGGAGTACATTTTTTTCTGTTACCGTTTTTTTTAATGTCGAATAAAGATTTTTTAAGCACTTTTGTCGATGTGTTTTATTAACATAAGGGCTCATTAATACTTCAAGCGCGACTGTCGGGATTGTCGTGAGACATGCCGTCGCGCAATCAAAATCAATATTTAAATACCAAAATAACAAAAAAGTTTTCTATAGCATTTCTACAGCAATCCTGCAACTTTATAGCAAACTAAAGAAGGCGAAAATTGCGCGACCATGGTCGTGTGACGCATATCCAGTTTGCTTATTAACATATCTTAGATAGTGCGCATGCGCCAACCTGTATATCTGAAGCTTTATAACATATGTTTGTTAAACCTTTTTTTATATATTGTACGTAGTCAAGTTGCGGGGCCTGAAAATACAACTAGAACAACACAGAAACTGATTAGGCCATAAATGAACAACCTACGTCTGAAATTCGAGGTTCCTGGGGCGTATGAAAATTCTAAGCGGAGAGTCTTTTACACTCTATGTAAGAATGTCGGCACATTACTGGAAAAGCTGGTTTTTGCCATATTCACATGATAATTTTACCAAGAAGTTAATAATGAAAATGAGTTGCGGGGCCTGATCTAGAAACTTTAAAATTGCTGCATAAAAGAAGGATTGTCAACAATAATTAAAACATAACTTCAGATAAAATCTATTTGCTCGAGACATCTTACAATACGAAGACTTAAGAAGTCAAAAACAAATGAGTCAAACACACATAATGATAATCAATCAAGCACACCTTTAAAGGGCATGGACATAAGCTGTGTTTAAGTGGAAATTATTACTTATAGAATTCAAAATTTAAAATTTAACGACGCCTTGTGTTTAGATAAAGGATTGAACTAATGAATGGAAGAAATTTCTTTGAAAATTATTTATTCATGGATACGGCATAGGTGCAACAAGAATCCAGATTTACAAACGGAATTATTTCTTATTTTCCCTAAAAATGAGAATTTGACACTCAGCGGAACTAAAGGCTATGTATTTTTTCAACATATTTGACAAATTTATTTTATTTTAAAACAAAGTAGAATAACCGATTTGAAAACATTCCAGGGGAGACTACTCTGCAGTTTTTGCTATCAAAATGTTGGTGTTCTTCAACCCCTTAACCCTCTCAGAATAGTGTTTGATGATCCCATTCATTAAGCAAAGTGCACGATTGCCCAACTTGCTTGCGTTGTTTAAACAAAAGTTAAATCAAACACTTTGAATTTAAGTCTTTGTCTTCGAAAACTGTACTCCAGTGTTTTGAACTAAGTTTGGGTTTGGAACAAGCTAAACTACATGTTTAGTTTAACCCCACTACATGTTTCACGTGACTGTCTCAAGTCAGGAGTAGTTTAACTTATTTTTTATATGGATGCGTTGAAACCCCAGCGACAAAATACCATCATTGTGTCCGTAATTAACTAGAGTCTCAGAGAACCTGAGTCTGTATCGCTCTCCCGGGTAGAACTGATTGGTACCTCCTATCAAGTTGGCTTCATTTGGCCTTGCTGTCTCAGAAAACAAGTGTTTCCTTAATTCAGCCGATCAGAATAAAGAATTGTCCATGTGGGCCATGTTTGTAAACGGATCGGCACCAGATGAGCAATCCTTATGAGGAACCTTTTATAGAGGCTTCCTGTCAAAATTGGTTCCATTTGGCCTTGCGATTTTAGAGTTGATTCATTTTCTTTGAATCAGTCAATCAGAAACAACTATCGCCTATGCCAACCATGTTTGTTACCAAATCTGAACATTATGATAAAACTTTATGAAGGACCTCTCACAGATAATTCCTTTCAATTTCAATTCATTTGGTCAAACTGTTTTAGAGAAGATTTTTTTCTAAATTCAGCCAATGAGGAACACGAAATACCTATGTCAGCCATGTTTGTCGATGGGCGGGCTCAAAAATAGGAAACTTTATCAAGGATCTCTAATATCTGCCATATTTGTAGACATGTAAGGACGAAATAGGGAGATTTTATGAATGGCCCTTTCAAGATGCTTCCTAACAAATATCAGTTAATTTTGCAAAACAGTTACAGAGTAGAAGATTTTTCTATATCAGCCAATCAGAAACAATAATTGCCCACGGCAGCCATGTTTGTTGACGATTGGGACAAAATGAGGAAACTTTATAAACGACCTCTCATAAATGCTTTCAGTCAAATATCAGTTCATTTGGCCCATTAGTTTCAGAGGACGAGATTTTTCTATGTCAGCCAATCAGAAACAAGAATTGCATGTGGCGGCCATGTTTGTTGATGGGTCAGGACAAAATACAGTACCTTTCATATATGCTCCTAACAAATATCATTTAATTTGGCTTAGCAGTTTCAGAGGATCGGGAGGTAATGAGGAAAATTTATTAAGGACCTTATATAGATGCTTTCTGTAAAATATAAGTTCATTCGCCAAAGCAGTTTCAGAGGAGAATTAGAGACAAGAAATGCACGATGCGGCCATGTTTGAGGACGGATCAAAATGAGATGAATACAATTTATTAAAGACCTTATATAAATGCTTTTTACTAAGTTTAGATCCATTTTGCCCAGTGGTATTAGAGGAGAAGACTAAAATGTGAAAACTTAACAGACGGAGGAGGGACACCAAATGATGACAAAAGCTCACATGGCCTTTGGCCAGGTGAGCTAAAAATTAGTCAACAGTGAATAAAATTATTCATCAAAATATATACTCTATGTCAATTTTTATATTAAGTCGTAAAAAGTATATTTAAAACATCGCAACATTATCCAAAAATATTAATAGACAAAAAAAATTTTTTTAAAACCAGACACTATGAAAGATCTTGCAAAGATGCTTCTCCTTGAAGTTGACAGTGACATAGGTAAATGCATCTTTGCATGTCAACGGCTACGATCCGCATCTCTTCTCTTCACTCTTGGCAGATTAACTGAAATTTGTTGGACACAAACTGGATTGGATACAGGTAACCTTGACTGCAACTAATGAGAATGCTTCAATGACTCTTCGAGTGCAATGGACCAATTCAGAAATTCAACTTCCGTCCTCGTAAATTTTAATGCGCAGTCTCAGCGTCCTCGCAAAATACGTCTCAACCAATGAAAATCGAGTTGAACAATGATGTTCCAGAACTCCATTGCATTTCTAAATAGGGCCATTGAAAATAAAATAAAACAGAAGAGACGAAAAGGGGATCAGAACCCCTGACCAGCGGAAATGCGGTGCCTGATGAACTTACTGACAACACATGTCAGCTAATATGACCTACGACCACGTGAGGTTAGAAGAGATACATTGTTTATCTGATTTCGAGCTTCTGGTCGAATATTGCATAACTCTGTTGAGCTCAAACTTATAAAATTGGTAGAAATATGTTACAACTACATGTATATGGCTTTAAAATGTGTTGAAGCAACGATAAAAACAAACCAGGCAACATCTGAAATGATGATACACAGATGAATTCACACGTCACATTTAACACACTTGGGCACGGACCATTCATCTTTTAAGGGTGAACATGGGTTTTTTTCTGGGGACAAACTTTTTTTCGCCGTAAAGGGTATCATGTATGTCTTTAATATATTTTTGATCAAACTATTTTTTCTGGGTTTGATGAAACAAAATAATTTTTTACTTTGTCTTTGAAACAATTAATTTTGTTCAGAGAAATTAAAAATCAAACGATTAAAAAAAAAAAACTCACGCCCCCTCAGAAGATGAATAGTCGGTGCCTTAACTAAATGTTTCTATAAATGCGGCACACATTTTCTCTGGTCATAATAAATCAACCATAAAGGCTACAGGATTCGGCTTATTTTGTATCTTGGAAGCTGTTCACTATACGAAATAAAAGTTAAAACGATGAATACCAACTGAAAAAGGCAGAATATTTTCCAACGGAGAGTAAGGTTCAAATCATTGCGATGTGCATTCAACTTATGAAATATCAAATCGATAGCTGACTAAAATACTGAACAGACAGAGAGAGAGATACTAGTACGTTCATGCACATATATGCACTGAGCATACCAAAATGATAAACAATAAATAAAAAAATAACACGGGACGTTCTGATACAAATTAATACCTGAAGAGCTTGGTAATAAAGAGTGAATGAATTGGGTATGAAAAATTGAATTCCCACAAAACGAATTTTTATTCATTTTTCTACATCAATAAGAATTTGTCCAACGCTTTATCCATTTTCTTCTCCAGTTTTCGTCCTCTCTTTGCCGATGCCAGGAATGTCTCATAAGACTCTCTTGCCAACTCGGAGGTGGTTTTCCTCTTCCCCGATTGGCTTTTGCTTTCTTTTTTTACCTCCTCTTCCTCCTCCTCTTCATCAGATGCATCCATTGTATCACTGGAACTTGCTTCTGCTTCAACGTCGATTGCTGATTCTCGGAGTTTTAGTTTCCTTCTTGTTGACTTTTGTTGTCTTCGGCATACTTTTAAATGGTTCATCTTCAAAACTGACATTTCCATGGTTATCATCATCACCACCACCACCATCATCATCATCATCATTTTCATCGACATTCTCAAGCCTTGGGTCTGGGAGCTCAAATTCATGAATATTACATGCATTTGTCTTGAGTTGAGATGGCTGGGTGTTTGTAGTAGAGCTGCAGCTTGGTTTTAAAATCTGTTGTGGCGGCATTGGCGGAAAAGTAGATAGGAGTGGATCTTGCCAGTATTCCAGTGTGTTGAATGATGTTGTCATAAATGAGTTGAAAGGATCAGAAAATAATGAACTGAAATTCGAAAAATTAGTCACGGGTGATGAAACTGGTTTGTCTGGTGGTGATGTTGCTGAAGATGACGAGGTCTGCGATCCCGGGGTCGGCGCTCTAACTGGCAAAGATTCAAAAATACAGGCAGATTGTAAATCTGACAGTCCACTGCTTTGTGCCTGAAATGGAAATGCAGCTTTTATAGATATATTGTAGAATTTTTAATTCATGATTTTTTTTTATGCATTTGCTTGAAATTAACCCCACACTATGTCAACGGTGTACTCGATAGATGTGCTCCGTGTTTTTGTATTAGTGTACTTCGTTAAAATGTGCCTTCGTGTTCATCTATCATGCGTAACGATGAACATGAAGGCACATTTTAATGGATTACATTTATACAAAGAACACAAAGGCACATCTTAT
>JAULBM010061016.1:0-10294 GCA_032357055.1 Geukensia granosissima | reverse complement strand
CCCTCCCCAAAAAACGGGTGGGGCTAGATCACCCAAAATCAATACCAACCTTTATCTAGTACCAATAATCAATGTCCTAAAATATTAAAAGGATTGGTAAACTAAAACAAAAGTTATCGTGCGGAAACCAACCTGTCTACAAACGGGAACGCCGACGCCGACAACAGCGCCATACCATAATACGACCGCAATTTTTTGCGGTCGTTTGAAAAAGCACTCAAATCCATACATATCGAAATGCGACAGGAACAACTATTAGGTGCAATACTTTCTGGGCTTTTCCGTATTTTCAGTGCTTTAGAATTTAAACAAATGCACCAAATTTCTATTAAACATTATTTGATAAATTTCATGTCAGACAGGTCTGACAACTGGGCTGGGGAATGCCATCGGGGACATGATCCACCAGTAGGGGCATCAACCCAATGGTTTCAAAACTCAAAATTACCAATGTTTAATAATTATTGAGAATTTTAGAATGCTATATTGCATTTCAAGGAGTAATTTAACCTCTCATCAGTAGCATTTGAAACCAAAACGTAGGAGTCCAAGATCCAAAAATATCAAGTGAAGCACTTGAATCTAATGGAATCGAAACGGGAAGCCAAATCCAACGGCAGAAACAACTACTAAGTGAAATACTTCTCGAGTCCTTTCCGTATTTTCATAGTTTCATAGTTTCAACAAAACAAAGGTTGTGAAAATATTAAATCGATTTAGGATTTAGAACATACGCAAAAAAATCAGTCCCTTTGATACGCTTTATTTCCAGATCAAGAGAAGAAATCAGAAATAATGCCATTGACATGAAAAGAACATTTCTTCAGATAAGTTTGGAATTGAAAGGAACATTTCTTCAGAGAAATTTGAAATTGAAAAACTAGTCTTCAGATAAGTTTGGAATTGAAAGGAACATTTCCTCGGATAAGTTTGGAATTAAAAGAAACATGATAAGTTCAAGTTCTACTTTGTCCATATTTAATATTGTGGTAAATATCATACACCTGATGTCAATCAAGATTTTCTTGAATACGTCATTTTTAGCCGGAGGTCTGTTCACGGCAAGACTTTTAACATATTATGTTTTTATAGAAAAATGCCAAGAAGACATCAGCTAATCGAAATATCGGTCTCTAGCAAGTTAAACTTTATGCAAAAGAGGCAGACGAATTTTAATATTCCCGAATTAAGTTGAAAATCTCAAAGGCAGTACTGAAACGAACAACACAGGAGCTCACACACTACTAACTATAACAGGAGTTTCTTCGTGGACAAGAATCAAAGCAATTCCATCATAAGTATATGAGTATTAATCACACATGTAGATTCAACAACTTTATTATAAAATACTTATAACAAATGCTGTTAAACATACAAAACGAACATAAATTTCTAACATAATAAATAAAACATATTGATTGCATTGCAATAAGAAACGTATATGCATTGATTTGTAAAATTTATAATCTCATATGTAGATAGTAAGCAATGATTTGTCATTTTGTTTATTTTTGAAAAAGCTGGAGATTTGAACGGCATATTTTGACCGGAAATTTCCCTTTCTTGTTAGAAAAAAAAGAGTGTTACCAAGTTTGTATGCAGTTTGAATGCTTGAAACACGGAAGTCTTTAAATAATAACTTGCTTCCAAACAAAAATTAAAGCTTTAAAGTTTCTAGAAACAATACTTTATTATGATTGTTTATTAGGATATGACTTATGATTACCATAATGAAAATGCCCTTCAGACACAGTTTTAGGGATTGAAAATAAATAACAACAACATGCCTGAGATTCATTGTTTTGTAGCGTACTTAATTTCAAAGTCAATCTCCCTCTTTCCCGCACCACATTAAGTTATCGACTTTTTTATGCTATATTGGTGGTGTGATATCTGAATAGAACTGGATGTCCATGGACGGCCAACTGAACATGACCTACGTTCAACTGCGGTTAGTTTTAAATCTCGGCTAGCAGTATGCACGTGGAATTTTGCTGTTGTTCATTGGAAAAAAAGTTAGTTTGAATGTCGTATAGAAAAAAATCTCCTGAATGTCAGGTTATTTGTTGAAAAAATTTCATTTTAATTATCATGATTATTCTGAGAATTTTGATGCAAATATTGTTTTTTATTTTAATCAAACAAATTTGTTGTTCAATTTTGCTTATAGTCCAAAAAAGTAATTAACATGGATTTCAAATTATCATAGACACACAACCTTTATAGCAATTAAATATACTGTATTAATACACTATACATATAAATAGGAACTTTGTACGTACTCCACAAAAACAAATGATTCATGTTCAATTCACAATTATAACAAATACTATCGCTACTTTTCACAGTCCGTGTCACTATCACTTTTTGAGACAACCAGTTCCTTGCCCATACACGATCCATTTTCTACTGTTGATTTTTTTGTAAACTTCACAGATGAAATGTCGTGCTGCAACTCTTTAGCAATTACTTGATGCTTATATTCTAGCATCATATTATTCAAAGGTGCCAAACCAATACAGGCACGGAAAATGTTCTCAATACAACATCTCTGTTTAAACAAAGCATTGACTACCGGCGTACCAGTGGGCACCAAAGGAGCTTTACACAAATAACTTAAAATGCTTAGAACACTATTGAAACTTTGGAATTGGCTGTCATTTTCAGTTTTAAACTTGATACGTTCGCATATTTCAGCAATAATCACCAAGTCGATGATCAGTGGACTTGCTAACAAGGAATCCTCGCAAGTGTTATGAATAACAAGTGTGTTTGATCCACCCATCATTATCTCTGAAGTATACTCGTCCATTGCACGTTTGCTGTCACCAACATGGGGGACATATTTAATAACTACGCAATGATCGGGTTTCTTCTTGTCATGATATAGAATGTCATTTGATTCAACCATGTCGTCCACCACATTACTCTTCGAAATCTGAAAATTTACAAAATGTATAAAATGAATATGTTATTTTTTACGCAATCGAGTTCATCTTAGGTGCATGAAAACATGTAGAATTTCAAATCTTGTCAATTATACTAGCTATCATAAAGTTTTATCATCAAAACCAAACAGAAAAATGAATTTAATCGCAAAAATCATCTCCCATCCTTATAGTATATCCATCCAGATGACATATATGAAATTAATGAATTATTACTATGTTAAAAAAAACAAACGTCTCGTTTTATGTAGAAGATGTAAGTCTCTCAGCACTGCACTAAGATGAATTATATATGTTCACATTTTCTTAATGTGTTGTTAAAAATATATATGTGTATATGATGTTAGATTTTCAACAAAATCTAAAGCTATATATATATATATCTCAGCAAGTTATTCTTACCTCTTTTGACCTAAAAGTTTTAGGTGCTGAAAGATTTTTGCCATCATTGTTACCAAGATGATTGTAGCTAACTATGGAAACCGGCTTGATTCCAGCACTAACGAGAAAATCGACGAGAACGGATTTGAGTTTGGTCTGACCAGATTTGAAGTCATCGCCAGCAATGAAAACTTTTTTCTTGTTGGCCAGTTCTATAGCACCAGGAACAAATGTGTTTTGAGGTGAACCATTAATGTAAGTAACCTAAAAATCAAAATGCATTTTTAATATTTTTTCTTACTTGTGTTTCATCTATCGTCTTTCAAGATAAGAGACATTTTCAAAAGAAAATAAGTTTTAAGAAAAATTTAAATAAGGTACCACTTTATTTCACAATTCATTCGATCTTTTCAACATTAATTAGAATCTTAAGGGAAACAAGTAAACTTACAGCTTCAATATATATTTTGTGGATTAAACTGATATAAACAATCGTAAAACGTACCCCTTCAAGAATACAAGCAACAGCAAATAGAGTTGAAGGTGAAATTTCTTCCTCGCCATCTCTTATACTTCTAAGTAAGTTTTCTGACGTGTCATTCACTCCAGGGATGATATCACTGTATCTTTCCGTGTTAGCTGTCCATAGTACAATCACTTTATCAACACCACTCTCTTCTTTAAACTCACGGATGTCTTTCCGGATACGATCCATTTGTTCCCGTTTACTGCCTGTCAACACATTGTCTGCTCTGTCCTCCTGATTAGCAGCAATAAAATCGGGTATATATATCGATGGGCGAGGTCTCAAATGTTGCATGTGCGGTTTGAGCTGTACCTGTAAGTTGTAGTCCAGAACTCTGGCCCGCTCCATTGCATCGGCGATGTTCATCGATGAAATATCCCATCCTGAAAATAGGAAAAGATGAATTTCGTTTCTTACAGTGCATCCAAAACAACAGAGATGGTTTTACTGAGTAAAATGAGTAAAAATGTAACCGTTTAGGTTAAAAATATGCAAAATACAGTAGGAGTAAAACTCCTTTCTGTGAGTCTAGTTACATTGCTTTAGATAATCGAGACTAGTTTCCTTGTCACCTTGTAACAATTAAATATTCCTAAACGTTGAACACTTCAAACAGGTATAACCATGGGTTAATAAAATTTCTTAAGTACAAATGTATTGTTTTTGGGTCAAAAAATTCTTAAGCACAAGGAATGGCTGGTGTAAATAAAAATTCTTACATAGTAGACCTTCGAGTATCATACGAAGTTTAAAAATGTTTGGTTGTGGCAAATAATAATGAGTATAGATTAATCGTGTAGCAAATTCAGATTAAAGAAAGAAAAGAAACCATATAAATTTTATTGGGGGTAACCTGGTAAAAATCTGAAAGCTATATTTAGGCTTTTACAATCATTGCTTTTCTATCTTGTTAACATCTACTACGTCTACAAAACCAGTGTAAACTCGATATTTTTGTTTATTTTTATTTCATAAAACACGAGCACTCGTATCTATTATGCAACTAATGCAAGTGTTTACCAATCATGTAAAACCCAAATACAGGTGCCTGTGCATAATCGGATGAAGAATTAAAATATGTGTCCTGTTTATGAATTTGAGTTGAAATCATCAAGTTTGTCAGTTTATAGGAAAATTTAATAGCTATTATAGATCTATAAAGGGATTAATTCTCATAAATAATCTTAAAGTTTAAATTCTAGTATGAAAAGGTAGGATTATCGTGATCAGCATTTCTATAAATACACTAAAAATCAATGGTGCCTCACGTAAATTTAATTAGTGCATTTACGTAACGACGTAACATTTATTGAACTTGAAGACCAAATAATCCCAAATTCTTACGCTTTTCATAGATGACATGCAAATGCTAAGTAGAAAGGAATATCAAAAACATGTCAGATATCTGAAGCTTACCATCAATAACAATGTCATTTGGGTCCACCATCGGGAGAATATCTTTCATTGGAATATACATTTCCCCTTCTGGTCCAGTACCAAGACTAACTGTGCTTGCCTGGGTTATGGAACCGAAGTAATTTGCATGTTTTAGTCCTTCTTTGGTATGCCATGACATTTTGTGTTTGTTTGCCAAGATGGCCGCCGTCACTGTTGAACCATTATTTCCACCCCATCCCACGAGCATCAGTCCGAGTTTCGGTACTTTCCTCTCTGTACGGAATGTATACTTGGTGGTCTTGGGTGTGACGTTGATGGAACCATCATGTCCTGTCCGTACTTCTGAAGTATGATAATCATACTTAGATTCTATATATTCTTCTGAGTATGTTACATTAGGACTGTTTACTTTTACTTTTGCCATTTTTTCGCCTGAAACGTAAAATAATTCTATGTAAATGATCAATTTGTTTATTTATTCTACATGTGTTTTCAGCCAATTTGTATTCCAAAGTGGTCCGTCTAGAATTCTGACAAATATTTCAACTTGTTTTATCCTTTAGAATTTTTGACGTTTTCTTCCCTTTTATTCAATTAAAATAAACACAAAAAATATTTATATTCTTTATGTTGTATTTAGAAAATACAAAAATGTCCCTAGATGTTTTGAGTTTAGGTCCGTTACACCTTATGACCTTTTACATAACGACACCGTAAATATTCTGTTATTTATATTGTCTAACGGAAAAGTGTTGGGCAAATTTTGTAAATAAGATTCATTTCTGCATTCCTCAAAACAAAATTTTTATATTTGGCCTATAGGCCTATCTGTGTTTTGTCAAGCGCCACTTTTAAACCTAATATTTTACCATGTGCTTTTATCGGGATTATATAATTTAAAATCATTACGTTTGAAACATATTTTATTATTTTAATACTCGCTTTCCAATAAGAATTTTCTTACCTTATCAAACGTGTTCAGTTCACTGAGTTATGAATGAAATTTTATCGACTTATGTGGCCGCTCGCGTTATGACAACCATGAAACTGTTTATACTACAAGACATGCTTGCTTGATTCCGATCAAAGTCCAACATGTATAGTATGGTCTTACAATCGTACGATCGAACTTACTGTTTAAAAGAGCCAATCAGAAAAGTACACCGCGTTGTTTATAGTTTTATTATTATACTGGTGAAAACTAGAAATACACGATACATATTGTGAAATATGTATTTCAATTAATATAATAAAGATTTCCGATATCTCTTGAAATAGAGTAGTTGTAGAACTGAAATCATTTAAAGAAATTATATAAACAATATTATACCCCCCCCCCCCTTTTTTTCATATTTCTCACTAAAGAATCTTGCAAGCCAGGTGTACAGGGTGTACATCAGAACTGCAATTGACGTCTTATTGGTTATATAAATACTCTCCGAATTCGCATGCCCAACTAGTTGGAAAATCCCTGTTTATATTTGTCACCACGTGTACATATGTTACGCTGTATAGATACTGATCATCAATATGTGGGGAGGAAAGGGAAAGTTATTAACGTCCTACACGTCGGACGGTAAGCAAATATGGAGCAAATCGTGTACAAATTAAGCACTTTAATATATAAATGTCCTTAAAGAAAGGAATACGAAAAAGCTAAAAAAATTAAATGTACGTAATATTAGTTATTATTCATACCTTACAGGGGCGGATCGAGGGGGTGCAGGGGTGATCGACCGCCCCCTTTTGAAACGCAAAATGATAAAAAAGGGAAAAGAATGGGGTAAATTTTGGTTTTAATCTCCAGTAGAAATGTGTCCCCCTTTTTTCAAAAGTCTGGATTCGCCTCTGCCATACACCAGCACCACTGGTTAAATTTGGTTGACTGGCACAGGGTTTATCTACGGGTTAGAATTTAACCACAAGTTTAAAGGCCCTGGTCATTCTGAGAAGGGATCACCAGCACGGTTTAACAGATACAAAAGCTGCAATAATTTTACAAATCGATAAGGAAAACTATTGCTGGTTTTAGGAAAGATGGACGATAATGAAACACAGTGGATAATGACCAGTCAGTAGAAGGCGAAATCACGACAAACATTGAGACTGTCGTGGACACAACATGGAGGAAGAAATTTCATTAAAAATGGCAAGAATGTATAAACTTGTTTAAAGTCATAATAGTGTGGGAATATCAATACTTGCAAAAGTTCGACTGTGACCTGTGCAGAAATACGACTCTGTTTTACCTCATTTGAATAACGGTTCTAATAATCAATGTTTTCTTACTTGTAGAGAAACATTGATAAGTAAATTTCTTCCAAATAGTTCTATACCAGTTTTTGAAAATAAAAGTCATGAATTGGGTTAATAATAATGAGACATATATGTAACTACCGACCACGTAGAGCAAACTGTAATCGTAGAATGGAAAGGGTAAGTATTTTTTTTAATTTTTCGAATTTGACCTGCAATACCATTGTCTGTCGTGGTACAAATTCGTGTTCTCATATTTTAAAAAAATCTTATTTATTAAAACAATGAGGCCATTAAATGTGTTAACAAATGTAAACTTTACTTCAACAGGGAAACAAGACATGTACAAAAAACCCTAAAAGGAATCATTTTGCTGTCGGTGTATCTTGTTGTTTCCTGTTTTATTTGTAATTGTCAGTTGTTGGTGTCGGCTTTGGAGGTTGGCCTTGAACGGTTGGTTTTTGGGCTTTGAATTTGGTTTTTTTGGTCGCACCGCTGTCCCGGGTTGGGGAAGGGTTGAGTACTCAGAAACATGTTTAAAACCGCCACATACTTTATGTTCATGTCCTAAGCCGGGAGCCTTTAATCCGATGGATGTCGTTGTCTTTATGTTTAAGTGTTACTGGTTTTGCATTATTTACTTGGGTCGACAGTTGTTGTATTTGAATATCATGACGGGCCTTTTACAGCTGACCCCCAGGGTATGGACATGTGTCCATTATTGAAGGCCTTAAGACAACCTGTAGAGGATAGAGATTTTACGTTTTGAATGGCTGTATAATAGAAAATACACGAAGTAGAAGGGGACTATTGGAGTACCCTCGGCTTCCATGTCCGCGTCCGCGTCCACAGCCAGATTTTTGGAATTTAAATACCTACATTCATATTACTTGGTATGCAGATGCATGAGGTCACGACCTTCCACCACACAAAAATTGAGAACACATGACCTATATTTCATGGTTGAATGATTTCAATTAAGTTTGAGGTCCGACATCAGTTCTGGTAAAACATGACTGCAGAGCATCAGACTTGGTTTGTAGATGCGTCTTGGGGAATCTATCAGCATCCCACCCAAATTAGGTCACTTTGACCCACATTTCATGCATCATTGACTTCGGTTAAGTTTTTCGTCCGACTCGTTTCCTCACATACTGTGTAGCCTACCATCATGCAGGTTGGTGTGCAGATTTTACAAGTTAAAATACATACAATTCAAATATATAATTTAAATTTCATAAAGTTCCAAAATTATTCAAGCTGTAACTAGACTTTTAAAAAGACTCTCAGACTGTTATGTTTGCATAACAAGTTTTCATAGAAAGTCAACTTCGATTCATATAGCGGAATACGACAAGCTGGGGAGGACGAGGCGAACTTTGCAGGCATTGGCTGCACCTCCGGTTTAATTTAAAAAAAGCAAAAATCGATGTCGGCGTGTATTCCCAGCATTGCGACTTCCAATCACTTAAATGATCACACAATCAATCTGTTAAATTGCAATGAAAGTTTGGGTATATTTAAGATTAAGAATAAGAGTAATTATCTCTTTTAACCAATTCATATAAAGAATTATCTGCATGGAAATGACTTCAAAGATATGTGAAATATTTGAAAGTAAGTCTTTTTTTGGCAGTTTTAGCAGAGGTTGCAAGATTTCCCCAATAGTTCTCGGTCATTTTATCTCTGGTATATGTTAATCAAGCTTTACAAATTAGACACTGGGTTATTGTATGCAAATGAAATGATATTGGGTAAAGTATTACGCTTATGTTTGTAAGGGGTATTAATTGTTGGTATTCATTTATGAGATACATACTTCACACATCTAATATATTAAATCTATATATTCTATATTTAGAATGCTCGCAAAAGCTAGCTCAAAGTGTCGCCAATAAGGATCAACATAAAACATGAAGAACAACAGATAATTTGACCACTGGAATTACAAGTTCTTGACGTGGCACATTTGGAATGTGGCTGGGTTAAACCGGTTGGTGAGCGCTCAATCCCACCCCGTTAACCTGTGACAGTGGTGTGACGAAAAACAGCAATTAAAACACACTATGAAAATCAGTTGAAATGAATTTAACACTGTATATAAGTTTAGCACGGTATTTGGTACTGTTTTTCTCGTACTCAAAGTTTATGTGAATATATTGACGTAACTGGAAAAATACTGTAAATTATCATCTATAATAACAGAAAATCTTCTTGTTTAACACGAGGTCTTCTAATTTAATTTTTTTTCTACCAGAGAATAGAATATGTGACGAACTTGAAAAAAAAAACAAAGTTATTTTCTGAAATGGAATGTCTTGTACTTATTTCACAGTGTTAACTTTGTAATAGATACTGTCTTAGAAAAGTTTCTGCCGGTTAATCTTTGTTCTAGGTTCTAGAGAAAAAATCATTTGATAGATATTACGACAAACATCCAGACTGTGTCCTTTTGAATTTGGAGGCTTCCCATTTATGAATATGGAGGTCTTCTGATACTTTAATTAAATTAAAATCGTTTCCAATTATAAATGAGTTACTTTTATGTTTTCGGGTGAAATAGTTTTTTAAACATGCGTCACGATTTATAAACTAGTCAAAAAGTTTCTGAATCTGTATTTTGAATGAAGGTCAATAAAATCGACGAATTATTTATTTGAATCCCCTTTTCCTTTGCACAAAATGCCCCTTCTCCCCTTCTCAAAGGATGTGCCGGGGAAAGAATAGGCACTAGGTATCTCCGTCCTTGAGGCACTTGTCCTCTAAAAGGGGCGTCCCTGATTGT
>JAULBM010061006.1:0-10294 GCA_032357055.1 Geukensia granosissima | reverse complement strand
TTGTTTTTTTTTCCAACTTCCTGATTTCTCAGAGTGGCACTGATTATATGAGTATATTTATCAGAATGTACAGCTAACTTTGCTGACTTTGAAAATTTGATATCTGAAACCACATGAATGTGTGTCCCAGATAAATAATATAAAAATAGGATATGTGGCATGATTATCCATGAGACATGACAGTGGTATTCAAATTTCTACAGGTCCCATTTTGTCAGCCTTTTGCAGAAGCCATATATAGCCATTTTTCATATAATCATGTATGTGCTGCACATGTTTTCATGCTTTTTTAAGTCACCTATGTACAGCTCATACAGGAATTTAATCAAGAATGAACAGAAAACCTAAATTTTCACCATGGACAAGTATACATTTACTTGACAATGTAAACCTATAAATGTGATTAAATGTGTCAAATAAGGACCCTGATCTTTAATACCTTAACAATTGTACAATGAAAGTTTTGTAATTATTTATTCACTCTTCCAAAATAAAATTACATTCATTGAAATAAAATTATCAAATTCATGCATGGATGAGCTGTCACAACACGCACATCTTGTGTTTGTTTAAACTAGGATTGTCACATATTTGCACTTCCAATCGGTGTCAAGAGATGTTAAACATTTATTTCTTTTTTTCATTTAGGGTCAACAACCCAAAATGTTTCCTGAATACTGAATCAATGAAAAAAATGCAAAAGCTTGAATGAGGCTTCCAAGTAAAAAAACATATATCTTTTAATAAAAATAAATAACTGGTGCAATTATTTACAAAATGTACTAGGCACTCAAATATTCTTCCAATATGCATGAGTATATTATGACAATATCTTCTCTACACTTTTCATCAAACACTCAATTTTCTGGAAAAAAGAACAAGATTTAATATATTAAAAACAAATTTATATAATTATGACTTATACAAACATGTTATTAATACAAACAAATCAATAACATGTGGCTATGGCCCATGATAAAATCGATATTATTGTGAACATATAATGACAAACAACAGTATAAATTATACAATATTATTGTTGGAGACAATCCCTAGTTTTAAAGCAATTTATTATAATTAAGGAGGACATTCTTAAAATAATTGATGCTTTGCTATTTAAAAGAACATTAATTTTATAATTATGGTCTAATTAGAACTTAACATATAATATAAAACATATTATCTGACCCATATTATTCAAACAAAAAAAGTGTTTTCTGCAAGCCCCATGTAATTTAAAATATCGCATTTACATTCAGTGTCAGACCAGCATACAATAGAACCTTGGTTAAAATTAACAGATTAAAAGTATTATATGGGTGAAATAAAATCAATGTGAATCGAATCATTTCACGTGTTTACTTGATTGGGTGGAGAAGCAGACAAAAATTAATCCCATACATCATATTTTTGCTTACGAAATTGTTATTGAACTTACTCACCTTTTGGTTAATAACTCAACAGAAACTTCGTTTAGTTTATTGCACTGTCTTGGGGTCTGCAGCGTTAAAAGAATAAATCCTACTTTCAACATACCTTTCGTGTCTTTCTTGCAATTTATTCTACATGTCTAGATAATCAAAATTCGCCGAATATTTACACATCACCTCTCGCATCAGCTGTTCGAAAACGGTGTGTATTTACTTTTCTTTCAAGCACCGATTTGACGGAACGTCACCAAATGACCAATCAACGTGCGAGAAATTGATAACGTGACGTCGTACAACAGCATTCGTCTAAATACCAACGATTTGACTTTACCACGGCCAGTAAAGCACCAGGAATCTACTTAACTCACCCGCGTTTCTAAATTTAAAACAAAACTTGCAATGAACGATTTAAAAACATTATAAAATATGAATAATAAACATAATAGTAAATATTTTATCCAACAAGACGTATTGAAAGAATTTTTGTAAGAGTAACACTAATACCGACTGCAAACGGAATCAATAATTAAAAAATTAATGAGAAAACTAATTTTATTCTTTCCACTTTTGCAACAATAATAAGAATCTGATTTTGTTAAATGGTTTAACACTTTAAATGTAAATAAGAAATATATAAACAGATTGGGAAAACCAATTAAACAAATTACATCAGTAGCAAATTACCTAATCAACATTAAAGAACTAGCTATTAACGAATTCTTTTAGTTTTATTTCTATGATCATTCGTCTAAAGATATCTGAAAAAAGTATAATATTATTTTCATTTTCTTCCAAGAAGAAAAAAAACGCATTGAGTAAATCAATGTACTTTATACTTCCAACAACAATTATTAGTGTAGTCAATGTAAAAGAAATTAAACGACAAAACCTAAAAATATTCATTTCATAAGTTAGCACCGATCTATACATAAATAAATTTTGGCTAGTTACTGACGACTTTTACCATGTTTAACACATACCTACGACCATTTTATTTTGTTTTGTGTTAGATTGGGTTTTAACGCCACTTTCAACAATATTTCAGTCATATCGCGTCGGTCAGTTTTACTAATTGAGGAATCCAGACTACCCGGAGAGAACCTCCGACCTTGGGCAGATAACTGACAAACCTTATTACAAGCGTTGCGAGTTGACTGAAAATATTTCTTGATTGTGTGTATTTTGAAAAAAAATGTGGTGCAAAAAACCAATAGCTGGCAATTATTGATCAAAATTGGTTAAAATTGATTTATCTGCAAACGTGTCGAAGGACACACTATTGACAAATTAAGTTAATTATGTAATGATTTATTAATTGACACGTTACTTTAAATCTCAATTATCATTCATATTTAATGTTATTTAATGCATTAACAGTGTTAGATTTATAATAAAGATGATCCTTTTTTTAATCGGTAAGCAATAATGGTTTTCAAATTCGCGTAAAAATATCAATGACATTGATTTTCTACGCGAGTGTGCATTGGGGTACTTTTTGACAAATACCCTGGTATAATATACTAGATAAAGTTTTCATCGACCAAACAAAAAACTACATTTGTTTATAAGATAGAACAAATTATTAAATCTATTACTTTAGTAAGATAACACATGTTTATCTTCATGTCACATTTCATATTTTTATTTGCAGAAAAGAGATAACTGCTTTGTAAGTAGAAATCTTTATTCATATTCTCTGCATCCAATATAAAAATGATTAAAAATGTATGTGTTATACAAAACATACAAAGCCAGAGATCCAAATATTGTAAAAAGAAGTACTCACATCCAAAACCAAACCATTACATGCAACCAAAGAAAAGGACATATAAATCATATGCAATACAAGGAATGATGCCTCCTTCATTATTTCAGTGTTTTAGAATTTAAATAAGGAACAGAAACAAACAAGGTAAACATTTTATGAAAAAATAAAAAAAAATAAATGGTTGATAAGTCTGATTTGACGAACAAATTTTAATTTTCTATTGTATTCTGTATTCTAATAAAACCTGGAATCTTAAACAATACAAAATTTTTAAACCAAGTATTGTTCGATTAAGTGTTATCGCCCTTAAATTACAAATTCAGTGTGTTTTAAAATAAATTTAATACAAAATTCATACTTTCTTTATCACAGAGTTTTCAATGAATGTACCAAGCACGGATTTTTATGTGGAGCTAATTATTAAATGTAATCAACAAACACATGATACAAGTTTAAAATTTATACTACACAATAATTTTACAATACATGTACTTGCATTGCAAAATTATGAGTCTGTTTGTAGATGTATCTCATGCAGAACTCATTTTAGTTTTACTGGAAATTCCTTGTTCATTTCTGAATTTGAATGAAGATTGAATATAATTTAAGAAAGTTTGCAAATAAGGCCAGCTAAACATAATTTGTAGCATTTCGTCAACAGAGGCATGTTTCTTTTTGTGCACTCAGTTTACTGAGACATTCTGCAGTTAGTTACAAACATATAAGACTTAAAAGAAATAATCTTATTAATCTGGACCTCAAGGTAAAAAGATGGTCAGGATTTACCATTTACAAAATGTTAAAATTTCAAGAAGATTTCACTTAATTGTATTTTAATGAAAGTTCGAACCAAAATGTCTTATCAAAGACAAGTGTTATAAAACATAGACATGTAACCAGCTTCTTTGTCAGCTCTTACATATAAAATCACAGTAAATGGAAATAATGAACTTTATTTTTATTTTAAAGTCCAAAATGTTTTGCCACATTCTACCAGTTGTACACATTTTTAGCAAATCATTGCCTTGACTTTAGTGTCACAATTAAACAAAAACTGGATCATATTTTATTCCAAATTATAATGCTATTTTTAAAATTTTCAGTGCTTTCCAACTATACGGTTTATCTCTCTGCATACACATATTTACGTGCATATATATGAATGATACTTTACAGTTTCCAATACATAAATTACTATTCTGGCTCAATTAAGTTTGATCCTGTTCTACAACCCTTGTGTTGGGGTACAGAAACAAATACATGTTCTTTTTTATTTTTTTCCTATAACTATCTATTATCAAAAACACCTTTTTTGCTCTATAATTTCCCTTTAGTTGAATAAAGGACACAAAGGGAAATGGTCCACATAGTGATCATATGGATTTTCTGCCTAAAATAAAAAATGTTAACCTTTTTTTTATAATACACGGTATAGATCAATAAATATACATGTGGTTGACCTTCAACTGGTCTTAGCACAACATTTTTAATGGGAGTATTGTAATTGTTTATGTCAACTTCTGGTTCCCTGCATTACTATTTATGAATATATTTCATTTGTTAACACGAAGTGTACGGTATGTTTGTGTAACAAAAGTTCATTTCATACATTTTAGATATCATGTAGCATGTATTATCCTCAGGGGCTAATCCAGGACTCTTGCAATGGTTGGGAGGATAATTTTCATGAAAAATTTAAAGTATATTTCAAACTAATTTTCACAAATTTGAGTGTGTATGTGTTTTGGGGGATCTGCCCTCAACCTTTTGAAAATATTACTTATTTCAACTTTTCTGCAATTGATGCCTTCTTTCCTAGGCTTTACAAATACATGTACATGGAACCAGAGACCTTCAAGAATCTGCAGTCGCTCACCTAGCATGTGGTTGCCATGAAAAATGAAAAATTACTAGTGGCCAGTATTATTTCATTTGATCACATGTTTGACAAAAGTATAGTATAAGTTAAAAACTTTTGCCCTGTTAAAGAACTTTGTTAACGTTTCAGTATTGTTGTTTGGTGAGTCAATGCAGATACATTGCAGAATATGAATTATTTTAAAATAATACTGGTAGATGTTAAAAATATCAAAAAGTGTCTGACAATTGGAAAAAAAATTATGCTCTACTTCAAAATTTTGTTACACAAAGTAAGTCTGGCATGGCATGTGTCACAATTTATACAATACCACAATAAAGGTACAATTTCCATAGAATGCACCCACATTTACAAAGTATATTTCAAAAGAAGCCAGAGTAGTATCTGCATTTCTTTATTTTCAATCAGTTTAAAAATTATTCATTATCATAATGATGCTTTTGTTATAAGCCAGATCAAAAAATGTAATTATAAATTCTAAAGGTCAGTAATGAAACATTGAATAAACACTTTTAACCAAAGGCTCCATAGAGCCTATAATCGCTCACCTGGGAAGTTTTTGTTGAAAAATCATTCTCCAAAGTAACGATTTAATAAAAAAATACAAGACAATGTTTGAAATCTTGACCAATCAGAATAAATAATTGGCCTTGGGGGCCATGTTGGGTTTTGGATCCGCATCAATTTCACAAATCTAAGGACCACCTGCCTAACATTTCTGCCAATTTGGGTTGAAATCTGTTCAGTGGCATAAGAGAAGATGATGGGAATGTGAAAAGTTAAAAGACGATGACGGACTTACAATGATGATAAAAGCCCGCATGGCCCAAAGGGTCAGGTGAACTAAAACATGATGAAGTGGCTGTTATTGTAACAAACGCATATTGTTACATTATTCAAAGCTAGAGCCCATTATTTTGATATACTTGCCCATTTTCCCCATTTCAGTAAAGGCAGTCAAACTGAATGGCGGATTCAGACATGCAAGACGACAGATAAAATTTTAATCAAGTAATTTCTTTTACTCAAGGTCTTTGAGAAGAAAATTTAAAAGTAAATTGTGGAAATAACAGATGACAAATGGCAAGTGATGACAAAACCTCATATTGCCTTTTAGGGCAGGTGAGATAAAAAAGGGTATCTATTACTAGTTTTGGCCCAACATAATTTTTTTAGCTTCAATCTAATACTAGTGGTAAGGTAACACAGACTGAATTTAACAGATGAATTCTGACAGCAATTTCTGCGCAAACAATCTTTAATGAATTTAAGTCAGGTGGTGATTGTAAGTTAAATTTTTTTATAGTTTATGACTGGATTTCAGTACAATAATCCCACCTTTTTGCAGTACTGCTATAAAACAATTTCCTAGTCATTAGGCTAGTGTCAGGCAGTGGGGTTACCAAGTTTTGAAACACTGTGTCAAAAACTTATACCAACATCTATAAAAGAAAGTACTTTAAAGATAATAAGGCATTAAAACAAAAATCATACACTGAATAAGGCCGTGTGTGTGTGTTTGTTTGTTTTGCATTCAATCAAATTTTGGAAACATACCAGCCAGCCAGGACAAAAACACCAACAGAATAAAAAAAACAGTCTTTGGGATATTTATATCACAAAGGCAAACATCAATTCATAAAAATTGAAATCTACCTTTGCAATAAATATGTTTTACAAACTGTATATTGATAAAACATGCTAAATTTATAATCGGCAATCATTTTTTTTTTAAATAAACAGATAAAGCAATATAAAACTTCAGTATACGAGATACAATGGATAAGCGTGGGTTCGTTGAAAATAATTAACGAACGATAAATTAACGAACTCACACTTATCGATTGTATCTCGTACTTAAACTATTGTTGAGATGTCTACGACTTAATGTTACAATAATCCTTAATTAATTTGGATTTGTTTTAAACACGAACTCATATGTGAGCACTTTTTTGAGTGAAGACAAAACTATATAAATATAGATTTTTTCAAATTTCAATTACTATGATGTTTAGCAATGAAGAAATCAATCACTTTTTATAAGACGAAATACCCTTTATGTATGTATGATTATTCTTTACTTGCTATGTAAAAATAGAGCGCATGTTCTGGTATGAATTATTCGATATTTTAATTTCAATACAGATTATTTTCTTCTTTTCTATTTTACGGAGATGCAAATTATTATAATTCTTCAAATTATAGATATTGCAGTGAAAATTAAAATCGTTTTGTGACCTACTATCTGTCACCTCCGGGAATAGGAAAAAATTTAAAAAGGGTGGGAATGTGTGTTCGGTTGGGAATTTTCGTTGTATACGAAAATTAAACCTTGTAATCTGGCCGATTTCTCTGATAAAAGGGGGTGTGTGAAAGTAATTAACGTCAGCATTTCCTGCAGATTTTTGTCTCTACTGTAGGCAATGATAGGCTCTGTTTAGAAAATCGAGGCGCATCTCTTATCTATTAATAAAATGTGCCAATGTTTGAGCAATATACTTTTTAATTGTTTAATTGCTGGGTTGTTCTTCGTCACAAATAATAACGATTTCCATATAATCTGTTTGTGGTCTTTAATTAATTCGTTTCTATTCATATTGATAGTTTCAGTAATTATTCTGTAAATGTCTGCAAGTTTAAAACATCTGTTTAACAATCTTGTTATGAATGCTTCAATTAACTTATTTAATTCAAGTCTGCTGTTTGTTTTCTAATGTGGCGTATAATTTTGCCCTTAATTAATCCTTTAAACACACTGTTTCGATGATACCTTGTTCTATGAAGATGTTGAAACGTTTCGGTTTTTTTAGTATACGTTTTTATATCAAGTGTTCCATTCAAGTTGAATTGTTCCTCTTTGTATATAAACGTATTTAAGAATGAAATTTCTGTTTTAGATATTTCATAAGTGAATCATAGGTGTCTGTGGTCATTTTTTGCTATAATGAATAATTCTTCAATTTCTTCAATCTTTCCTTTGTTTTGCAAAGCTCTCTTTGTTGCATCAAAGATTTCATCGCTGTCTAAGTATGTATACATATTAGAAGCATCAAATGTTACTAGAAATACATCGTTTGCTAGTTGCAATCTTTCAACTTTTTTAACAAATTGTTTTGTATCCCTCGTGTAAATATTTTGTCGTTGTACTATTGGTGATATAATGTAGTTAATAACATATCCAATATTATGGATTGGGTTGCCACACAGGATAACGATCGGTCTTCCTGTATTAAATATTGACATCTTAGTTGTTCATTTACTTCCATTTCAAATAAAATATTGTCCGGTATCGTGTGAATTTTCGGAAGTAAGAAAAATCTGCTTAGTTTGTCTGTACTTGGGTATTGAGTTAAATATTTATAAAGTTATTTCATCAATTTGTTTCCTGGTATATATATTTTCAATCATTTCAGAGACAAATTGTGTAACTTCTGCAGTTTCTAGTTGTCTTATACCTTCCGATATATAATTTTGCTAGCCTAAGATACAAATCGTCGAACACTATTCTGCTTTTCGAATCATAATGTCATCATTTTGTTTAAAATTTCGTAAAGATATGTACGTTCCATATGACGTTCATATTTTGAAAAAGTTTTTCGTTAAGTTAATTGTTGTTCTCTCAGTTTTTGATGTTGGTATAAATTTCGACCGTTTTGAAAAAAGGAGTATTTCATTGTCAGTCAATATGTGTGACGAAAAGTTTTCTAGAAACTTTTTTGCGTCTTTAATTTTATTGGCTATTTTCGTCAATTTTAAATCTGTTGATTTGTTAATTGCTCCTTATCAGTTTGTGATGAGCTTTTCTTTTCTTCAGTATTTGACTGAATTTTCTAGCCTTATTGATTGTCTCTTCTTAAGAGATATGTAATAAAGTTTTTTCTCTGCTTTAGAGAATGTTTGCTGTTGCGAGTTCGTGTCGAACTGATTTTGGCGGTTAACATTTCTGTTTTAATATTTGTGAGACAACTATTTTTAGATGAGGTTAAACCATTCACGTGTTCTGGTGATTAGTGGCAGTATTGTAATATAATACACTTACTTTATTTCATTTTGAATGTACATCATATTGTATAAATCCTTAAATCAGTTTGTATTGATAATTGCGACATGTTTCTTCGATTAGTTTAATTTCTTTTCATTTTGAAATTAAAGAAGGCTTTTTTCATTAGCAGCAATTTTTCACACATACATAAATGTGTGTGTCCTTGTTATTAAGTTTGAACTGTTGATGCTGTAAACTTTGCCGACATGCTATTTCCTCTAACCGTTGTTTATTATTCAAAATCTCACTCCCATACGTTAGTGTCATCGTTTTATCAATTTGTTATGAGAGTTGTTTGGGTGCAATAACCTGGTTTGTTAAGTCCAACTAACGAAGCTATTATATAATGACCACTGATAAATGATTGTTTTTATAGTTTCAATACGCAAGTTTCTGTCATATTTTGTTTTTAACGATATGTTTATATATTTAAATTATATTCCTGTTTTCTTTTATGAAAAAAATCTGTATATAAGTTCATTGCAAGTCTTTAGTGGATTAAATTGCCACTCTTCTAAATTGTTGTCGCTGTTCTGTTTTGCTATATTAAAAGACTTTTCGTCCATGGCCCATAATTGAACTACACCAGAGGATCGCTACAGAAATGCACCGATGCACGAGCTAGGTGATAATTGTAGCGAGGCTATAACAATCAATTTGCAATAAAATCCCTCAATCTCACCAAATGCGATTTAATCAGTGTCATGAACATTTGTGACTATAATTAACACCATATTTTACAACAAAAACCATAAGGGTGCAATAGAACTGCTGTATGGTCCAACAAGTAACATACAAAAGCGGAGACCAATGATGAGACTCGCCGCTTTAGAAATAAAAATAAGAGTCGAAACAATAACTTTATTTATATTACTATATTATAAATGATGTATAATGTACGAAAACATCACACCTGAAGTTTAATTAGACTATTATTATGTATGAAGACGAATATTACATAACGTATTATGTAGAGATATGAAAACTGCATATTTGCAAGTTCATCAGACAATTTTCAATTTCAATACTAAGGACAAATGTTCATGACCCTGATTAAATCTCATTTGGGTGAGATTGGGTGATTTTATTGCAAAAAAATTAAAAATACCCTATTAAAGAGGAAAGTCTGTAGATTTGAAAAATGTTACTCATTTAATATTCAAATCAAATATAAA